>JAZHYW010039392.1:0-43569 GCA_037355805.1 Ixodes ricinus | reverse complement strand
GCGGTGGTAATTGACAGCTGTTCTCCCACACATCGAAGAGCTACCGAATGCGCTTCACGGCGCACGTCACTCTTCGAATTGACCTTGCAGCAAGACACCTCTCCACCAAGTGCCCTTTACATCCTGACAGCCGTGATATCACAGCGTTCATTACACACGAAGGGCCGTTTCGCTTTAAAAAGGGTATGTTTCGGCTTGGCTTCCGCACCAGCAATTTTTCTCAAAATATGACGTCCAAGATCCTGCATGGTTGTCAACGTGTTTTGTTTTACCTTTGACGACATTGTCGTGTTCGGCAGGACCCCACAAGAACATCTTAAACGCCTGCGGGAAGTGCTCCAACGGATTTCTGACGGGCCTGAAGCTGAACAAGTGTGTTTTAGACGTCACAGAACTTTCTTTTCTGGGACACAAAGTTAGTCAAGCCGGAATTGCTCCTTTGCAACCAAAGGTAGATGCCCTCACAGGCTGCTCCCATTCAAACAGATCTGATGCAACTGAGATCGCTTCTCGGGATGGTTGAATATTATTCTCGTTTCCTACCCCATCTGGCTTCAGAGGTGGAGCCTCTGCGTAGGTACCTCCGAAAGGACACGCCTTTCATTTGGGATCGAGATGCGACCTGTTTTCCGGCGTGTGAAGAGGTTGCTGTCATCTGCTAAAATCCTCAAGATGTTCAATCCAGGCCTGCCCATCATCCTAGCCACGGATGCTTCCGCCTATGGACTTGGAGAAAGCAGCAGCTTCACGGCAAGGAAGTTCAGACTGTCGCCTTCGCTTCACGTACGCTCACTCCGGCTGGCTGGAAGTACTCCACGGGAGAGCGAGAAGCCCTTGCTCGCTTGTGGGCGTGTAGAAATTGCACGCCTACCTGTGGGGTCGCCGTTTCACCTTACGCACAGACCACCAGGCTTCGCGTCCTTGTTGAGCACGCGAGGAACTGGCACTCTGCCCACTCCGAATCACTTGGTGGTCGACACGCCTCCTGAAGTATAACTTCCAAGGGAATACCAGCGGCAGCGAAAATCGTCGCGGACGCACTTTCCAGGCTCCCTGTACCAGCTGACGAAGGTGGCACAAATTTTGACGAAGAGATCGTGTCTTTCACCACGCTGGAAAACGAATGCATCACAAAGGCTCAGCTTCAACAGGAAACAGCTGATGACCCGGAATCCGACCGCCATGATGTCCTTTATCACATCGGAATGGCCACCGTGGAGGGAGTCGTCTTCTGACGAAGCCATCTTCTACAGCATCAAAGACACCCTCTCCGTGTACGATGGTTCACTGCTACGGGGTGATCAGTTCGTCGTTCCTGCGAGCATGAGAAAACCACTCATCGCGCGAGCGCACGAGAGTCACCCAGGCATCGTCAGGACACAGACTCGCTTTCGTGATCTCTACTGGCGGCCACGCATGAACGCGGACGTAAAAGCGGTAGTACAAGCATGTGGTGTTTGCAGAACCGCTGGACAAAAGCGCGAAGACAATGCCAACACCCTTGCAACCAGTCCTCCTGCCTAGCGGCCGTGGTCGAAGGTCGGCATTGACATTGTCGGTCCCTTCGAGAGAGCACCACCGGCTTTCCGCTAGCATGTAGTCACGTTGGTCGATTACTTCTCCAAGTGGCCGGAAATACACTTCTGCCCTCAACGTCACCACAAAAACTGTGACAAATATTTCTACATATGGTCTTCACGCGCGAGGGGTATCCAGAGAGTGGCCGTATGTGACGACGGACCCTAGTTTACGTTCGAGGAGTTCAAGAATTTCCTGCCTTATCGTGGTATAAAATGCACCAATTGGTCTCGAAAGATTTAATCGCACATTGAAGTCCTACGTACAGTGTGCTGCACCTTCGAGAACCGATCGCTACAAGCCGCTGTTCTTGACTACATTTTCATTTTACCGGTGTACACCGCACGCTACTACGGGACTTTCTCCCCCTCTGCCCCTCCACGGTCGCAAGCCGCGCAACAGCCTACCCATCATTGGACTCTCGTACACACGGAGTTCCTTAAGAACCCTATGGAGGAAATGCAGCAGATGCGCGACCGCGTACGACAACGACAAGAGAAGAGGCGGGTGTTACACCGATGGAAGAGGGGGCGGCCAAGACACCGCGTTTTAGAGTGGGTGATCTTGTTAGAGCAAAGAAGCCGGGCCATATACGCAAGGGAAGCCCAGCGGTTCACTCCTCCTGGCGCGGAATAATCAAGCAGGTCGGGAGATGGACACTACCGACTTGAGGATGGCAGGGGTGGAACGCTTCAAGGTCGTCGGTCGTCCCAGAGCCTGAGACGATCACGCACAATCAGGAACAGGCCGGCAACGAGGAACGATACACTTGGACAGCCCACTTCAAGTGAAGCTAAAAGAGTTCCTCAAGGTGTAACCCCATACCGGGAGGCGCCAAGATGGTGCCGATCACGACTGGCAGCCAACCGCTGCTACTCCCATGCGAATAATCCTATGCGAATAATCAAGCAGGTCGGGAGATGGACGTACCGACTTGAGGATGGGAGGGCCGTGGAACGCTTCAAAGTTGTCGGTCTTCCCGAAGAGCCTGAGACGATCACGCACAATCAGAACAGGCCAGCCACGAGGAACGATACACTTGGACAGCCCGCTTCAAGTGAAGCTAAAAAAGAGTTCCTCCAGGTGTAACCCGTACCGGAGGTGCAAGATGGTGCCATCCTGACTGGCAGCCAACCGCCGCTACTCCCACGCAGTGGCAGCGAAAACAGCACCGACCGCATATACAGCCTTCCACGACTAGTCCGATACGGCGGCAGAGACAACAGCGTCGACCATATACACCGCCACCCTTCGAGACCTCCAAGACACCCACGTGAGCTCAGGATGGAGCCCGTGCAACGCCGTCGCGACGTGGCTCGGGATCAACTGGGACAGTCGCCGGTCGGTGAGCCCTTCCCTTCCGGAGGGGGCAGCGCATTCGCCGGACAGTGCAATGGAAACGCCCCGACTGCCAGGACTGCAAAGGCCACGTCGAAACCGTCGACCACCTTTGTACTATGGCGATTTTGTTTGATTAACGAAGTGCACATAGGAGTCCATGGAAATCGATGCGTGTAAGTAAGCGTGATTAGCTTTAAAGTTCCTGGCCAGGAACACCTAAGTCTGAACGATGGGAATGTGTTTCGATGTAATAACTGTATTGTTCGCATGCGTGTTGAAACTGTGTTGACATATGTAACTGATGGTCTGTTGTTTGTGCACCTTGTACGAATAATCAAGCAGGTCGGGAGATGGACGTACCGACTTGAGGATGGGAGGGCGTGGAACGCTTCAAAGTTGTCGGTCTTCCCAGAGCCTGAGACGATCACGCACAATCAGAACAGGCCTAGCCACGAGGAAACGATACACTTGGACAGCCCGCTTCAAGTGAAGCTAAAAAAGAGTTCCTCAAGGTGTAACCCGTACCGGAGGTGCAAGATGGTGCCATCCTGACTGGCAGCCAACCGCCGCTACTCCCACGCAGTGGCAGCGAAAACAGCACCGACCGCATATACAGCCTTCCACGACTAGTCCGATTACGGCGGCAGAGACAACAGCGTCGACCATATACACCGCCACCCTTCGAGACCCCAAGACGCCTACGTGAGCTCAGGATGGAGCCCTGTGCAACGCCGTCGCGACGTGGCTCGGGACAAATGGGACAGTCGCTCGGTCGGTGAGCCCTTCCCTTCCGGAGGGGCAGCGCAATCGCCGGACAGTGCAATGGAAACGCCCCGACTGCCAGGACTGCAAAGAAGCCACGTCGAAACCGTCGACCACCTTTGTACTATGGCGATTTTGTTTGATTAACGAAGTGCACATAGGAGTCCATGGAAATCGATGCGTGTAAGTAAGCGTGATTAGCTTTATAGTTCCTGGCCAGGAACACCTAAGTACCCCTGTCAGACGGGGCACCTCGAGTGACATTTGCCCTAAAGTGACATTCGAGTGTAAATGTCATTTAGGCAGTGTCACACGGCAACTCAAATGATATTTGACATAGACGTGACATTCGAGCTCAACTGAGTTCTCCCAGACTCATTTACGGCTCGTAACTGATGTAGTCTCGTCAACAGCGGTCAGCGCAAGTTCTGCGAATTGAAATAAAACATTGCAAATAATGTAAACACAATTGAAAACAATGTCCTGTGGCAATTACTTTTAGAAAAAAATGCGCTTATAGCGTCTATATCTCGCGCGCCTTTTGCGATATATTCCGGCTAATGTACTCGCGGTCTCAGTCGGGCGCGTCAGGAACGCGATCCGGCGTTCCGGCCGCTCCGGACCTGTCGCACTACGATCGTTGTCGTCGGCAGGGTCTACCGCTACTGCGGAAGGTCACGTGACTTCGCCCGAGGTCAATCGCAGACGTAAACGTCAACGAGGTACACGAATCCCGCGAAGAACGAAAGAGCACGAGAACAACGGTCGAGCAAGATGCGCCGATCTCCGAGAGTCACGACGAGTCCCCAGCGGCGGAACGTGACTACGGCTCACGTGACCCGCCGAGGATCGCGTGATCGACGATCACAGATGCCGCAAGACGCCGATGACGTCCGTCACGTGTACGTGGCCCTCAGGTCAACGTGTATGAATTCGATGTTCTACGAATGCGATGCCGATTTGATGTCACTCAGTAGACGATACACTGATGCACTAGTCATGCCGGCGTCAACAACAGACCGCTCATCGTCATAGACGTCACCTAAAAATGACGTCATCAGTGACGTCGTCCGACGACGACATCGGCATCCGCATCGTCATCGTCATCACGTGATCTAGGGGCCTTTAGCGGCACTGATGACGTTCATCGGCGCCCGTACTCGACAGGCGTCATCAACGAGTGAACGTGCACCGGTGTACGTCATCGGCATCCGCATCGTCATGCGTCGTTGATGAACTGTCGTCAGTGACGTCACGTTACCCCCCCCCCCCTGATGGTCACTTTGCCCCCCCCCCCGTACCCTTGCCTGCCTCCTCAAGAGCTGCGCTCTAATGTCGGCGTTACAGGGAGTTCTAAACGGCTTTCTACTTTTTTCTCGGCTGTATTACATTCACTTTTAGTTCTCTTTTACTTGCCAACTAAGGGGGGGGAGAAATGTTGTGTTCTATCATACTTCGTTATCACTTCCTTTTCTTCTCTGTGTTGTCCTATCTATCATGCTATCATCATTCTTTCCTTCCTTGTTTTCTGGGATATAATTGGAATGTCTCGTGACATAAAGCAGCCTTCCTGAGAGCTCCGACTGGACTGGTCGTCCTGACACACGTCCCCACACCCGGGGACTTTACACTACTCTGCGCATATTTCATTGTCAGGTCAGACGTCAAAGTGCACCTCTTTGTTTAGCACTTAATTTTGGATAGTAGGAGCCAATCAAACCTATAACATCCCTGAATAAAAATGGAAGCTGTTTGGGGTGTCAGCACCTGTGCCCTCGATGACACCAATGCTAAACCTCAGCCTCCACAAGACCTTAAATAGCACTTCGCTGATACGTGCAGTGAACTGGAGCCAGTTGTTGAACACAATTTCAGGTAGTCTGGTTTGTTGACTGCGGTGAAGGGTGTCGCCAGCTTGAGTCAGTGTCGATTACTTATCAGGGGTCTTCCTGGAGGTGACCTAACATGGCAACATTTGAAAGAGTTGAGACGCAGATGGTTATCCAGTGGCTGGTGTACACGGGCGAAATGTATAGCAAGACGACGAAGAAATCTAGTTCTACAGAGTGCTTGCGTATTTGCCGATGAAAGGCTTGCTGCTGGAGAACATTCGCTCAACAGGAACTGTACAAATCGGTGTGAGAAGCATTGCCGGGTCTAGATTTTATGAAAAGAGTGTCCTAATGGTGGTGGAGGATTGGTGGCCGAGTATGCTAGCGTACTGCAGCTGGGAGCACATGGGATGAAACCTCTCGCGCTGCAGAACCCAGGGGATACTGAGTTGACTGCCCGCCTTTGCCAGTACCACCAACAAAGACCTACATAGTGAATTCACTACATCAACTACCTTCCTTGATCAACCGCGGCACGTCCATTGGAGACGAGTGGCGAGTCAGCATTCGCCTAGGACTGGTGGTCAATCAGTGCTTCACCGATTTGAACATTAATCCCACCTAAATGCAGATGCAGCAGTCGTGTGCAAAGTGAACACTACGGTCAATTGTGGTAGGTTTAGTAAATTCAGTACTATCTTGCTATCAAGGCGGCGTTGGCCCTGCCCATTTCAATACGTATGGGTATCGTACCAACGTGCATTTGTGTATCACCAGGCTAGCAGTTATACTTATACTACACTTACCAAACTTCTCATGTATAGCATAATGTATTGTCGCAATACCTCAAAGACAAATGAGCACACTGCCTAAACACAATCACCTAATTTGTCTTGCTACTCAAACAGGTCGCTTAATCGGAGTGATTTTGCAAAAACCGATGCTTGTTATTCAGAGGCAGTGATCCCAGGAACTTGTAGATTCATATGCTCACTTTACCTCACGTCTATGGTGGCCCCCAGCAACAGATTTTTTCTGGAACATGTAGATATTTTACGTGGCAACTGTGCAGCAGTGGTGTTCAATATATTGTTAGGATGATGTCTGGCAGCATGGAGGACAGGACAGGGGACGACAGACAGAAGGTAGAATTATTTTATGGAGGCCGAGCCGGCCCGTGGGGCCTGGCGCGACATGGTCATGCGTCCCACTGCCCCGTCGTCGTTCTCGTCTTTCTAACAGTACTCCCTCAGACAAATCTGTACCGACGAAATTTGCTGAACCGGCCAGCGAATAAGGAGACATAGAGCACACTCACAAGGACACACATTGAAGAACAAAGGACGGCTGCCGACAGCGAGCGTGGGGATGAAGATGGAGACGTTGGATGTGGGCCCTTCCGCAGCGTCACAGACTCTCTACACCAGCCACAGGCGCACAACGGCACAGTCCGGGCTGGGGGACTCACGTCACAGAAGCGTCGGAACGTCGGGGGCTGAGGATAGGGGTGGGAGATTGTCGGTCGGCTTTGGTCTGATTCGGCTTGTCATGGCGTCTGAGCTGGAGCTGGGCGACGGAGCCATGGGCTGTGTTGGTAGCGTCGCTGCAGATGACTGCCTGAATAAGGCAGTCATCCGCAGCTGCAGACCGAATAACCAGGCATTACATATATACATTCAAGGCATTACATATATATATGCAATGCCTTAAGGCACATTAACCATTTCTAGGATGTTTTGAAATAACATAGCGCACGGATTATATTCCTGCTGATATGATGCTTGGATGTAAACACAAGTAACATATTTACGTTTCGAAAAGAGTGTGGGATTACCCAACATCACATTAAAGAAAGCTACAAATAGAATCATTGAGAGACATTTCATGCAGCATTTATAATTTTTTTATCAGATTAATGGGAATGTAAAAGCCGGCAATAAGTCATTGTGGCGAACACTTCCACTATCTTCGTTTATGAAAACAACAGGAGTTTTAAAAGATTTGTACCATTAAACAATAGTAGCCTCTTTTTGTCGTCTTGTATTCTTGCCACAATCTCAACCCGGAGGTGCTGAATTTAACATGTTAGTCAGCCTCGGGAGCTGTTACTTGACCAAGAAACGTGAAATTTAAAACGCGCCTAGGCGAAGACCGCTACTATGAACCACGACCAAGCCGGTCGTGCCAAGACCTCGTTCGAGGTACGCAGTGTTGAGACGGCCAACACACTGGCAAACGTATTGACCTGGCAGGTTGCGCCGACCATCAAAGTTATATCATACCCAAACATGTTCTTCAGGTTTCGGTGTTGTGATCGACTGCAATACATGTCTTTAGAAACCCGAGGGCTTCTAAAGACACCGTATGCCGGCGTAGAACCTGCCGTTACCCTTCTGCTCCCGAAGACATTCGAGGCGGTCGTCTCGCATGGTTTGAGTGCTCACGTCTCTCGGGTGGCTCAGTTGACAGGTGGCCTTTTCTTCGCGGTAGACGCTCCTTTGGACATTGTAAAAACGCGTAATTGTGGAGCTCAACTGCAACCAACGACCCGGGAGTCGACCGAGGCGAGCAGGCGGCAGGTTTAGAGCCATTAGTCTTACTTGATAAATGGAGCCTTGAGTAGGTTACAGGATTAGGAGCGTAAAGTATGCGCGAAATATACGTTAAACACATTACTTTTGATTAAAATGATATAAAAATTGCTTCCGGAAATAATTGCCTTGTTTTGTTTCGAAAACCCGTAACATGTGTCAAGCGCTGTAGGAGGGAGTACGATTTGCGGGCCGTTAACGAGTGTGGGGAACTTAGGTTTTGTTTTTTTTTTTCATGACATTTAGGTTAAATGTTATTTGAGTTGCCGCGTGTGGCACTGCCTATATAACATTTAGACTAAATGTCATTTGGCGTAAATGCCATTTTACGTGCCGTCCGACAGGGGTATGACAGGGGTATAAATTAGATATTGAATTCAATCTATGTTTACAAAGGTAGGTCGCGCTCGACCTTAGGGCAAAATGTACACACTTAATATATTGTGCAAACATTATACAATTTCCAAGTTTCTTAATCCAACTCATCGCAAGAATACTCTTTCTTTATGAGTACTCTCCTTCTAAAGTGCCTAAGATAAGTGTCACAAGAATTTTGAATCAGCCGGACAGTCGCGTATAAAAACAAAACCGACGCTGCAAAACGTTATCCTTCTCTCGTGCTTCGTTTTTGGTGGGGAGCCGACAAAAAAACAAACTCACTGAGATGAAGTGAAGACTGATGTCCACAAGACGATTCCAGTTCTCGTCGCTGTGAGCGATACATGAGATACCAAAAGAAGTGCCTACACAAAGGCCTTCTTGGTGCCCTCAAGACTCAAAACGTTTCCATTTGACGTGAAAGAGCGAACAACGGTTCAGGCTTTTCTGAGCTTTTTGTTATTTTTTTCTGAAGATAGCATTGAAAGAAAGGAATCGAGAGGTGCGAGAAGGACGGGTCAATATTCCGCGCTAATGAACATGCTAGGTAATATTTACGAATAGCGAATAGACTTTAGCAAGGTCTTGGCAATTTTCTTTCTGCAGATTCAATCGACCGCCTTCAGCAATTGTAATGTGCGTAGTGTTTGTGCTACAATTCATGTATTCAAGTGGCGTAGTTAGCAGGATGGGGGTACACAAGCGCTTCCATCGCCCGTGCTCGTTATTGAAGCAGCTTCTATCCACATCTGTGGTAGACCTTCTACATGGCGATAAATCATTCACGGTAGGGCCAGGTTTATCCGGGCGTGTCTGCTACCATTAGGCAGTTCATAAATAATTTTCGTTTCCAGTTATGGGTCATCGAATCTTAGTAGTTTTGAAAGGCAAACTTTTGACGGTATGTTCTTGAAGTAAGTACTTTTGGCCTATGAAAGGTGGTACTGCTTCTTTTTTTTGTGGTCATGTAGTTACTTAGCAAGCTACAAAGCATTTTGACATTAAAAATAAGGATTTTAGGCTGTATAATTCCTCTTCACCATAGGGTTTTGAATTTGAGTTTCCATCTTCGATGTTTTCTGGTCTGTTTGCCTAAACCAGGGCTGGGCACTATCACGATACAAATGTGTCGCGATAGGATCTTATAGATGCTTACTAGTATCTGTATCTCTGTATCTAGATACATTTGAAAAATGTGTTTGTATCTCAGTAGTGAAACACATTTATTGTGTATCGCTTCTATCGCGTTACTTTGCCAGACTTAAGTATCTCGTTACATGCGTTACCCTTTTTAATATAAATTTAAAAAAATAATGCATCTGTTTGGTGCAAGTTGCTTCGAAATTTATAAAATGAACCCACTCTATAGCTTAATTCGTGTCAATAACCAACATTTAAAAAATGTGTGGTTTAAAGAAGGTTACGGGCAGGAATAACAAAATCAGCTCCTCTCACAAAACCCTCCACTATTTCCAATTTAACAGAGCGAACGCTGTAAAAGTGTTGTGCGGAGAAAACGCTACGGCCCTGTCGCCCAATATTTCCACACTACGGGTGACTCGGAAGCATTAAGGACGGCAATTTTTGATGCGCCCTCACGGCAAAACAGGGTTCATTTCGGGCAGACTCCCTTTTTCAAGCATGGCAGGCAGTCTTTACCGTTCTGTAACTATGGGACTCAACGGGGGTGACACGTTTCTTAGCGGAATTAATGATAGCTAAAAAGATTGATTGGGGGGGGCATAAAATGGCACAAGAACAGGAACACAAGCATAAATTACGATTCGCTTTCGCCACGAACTATACCCTCTCCACGTAGCACCGCTCGAGAAGAAATGTATTTCTAAAAGCATCTGTATCTGTATTCCGGAATACCTTTTCGCCGTTTTCGCAGAAGTATCTCAGGGATATCCCGTTGCATAAAAGACAAATGTATGTCAGTATCAGTATTTGGGCCTCAAAACACACCTATCTCAGTATTTGTATACACGAATACTTTTTGGCGTATCTCTGCCTCAGCCATGGCCTAAATATATAATTGGGATTTTCCCAGAAGCGCTATATTTCTTCGCGATAGACGTGACACTACAACGCTGTCATAACTGTCGTTTATTCGCGTATATTTGTTTAGAACCAATCGTATTTACTGGCAGGTGCGGTGGTCATTGCGACATAGACCAAACTCACGACGTCACAGACTTGTCATGACGTCCGAAAGGTTCGTCCATCTCTTTTAGTGTCAGTATAATCACCGACTACTTTACAACCGCAGGATGTGTCTTATTGTGCTCCCGCGTTTCTCTCTTCTTGATTGGTCCTTCGGAGTTCTTATCGGCGAATGCCCTGCTCTGCTCTGATTACCTGCGGAGCGTTAATAAGAAGCTCCGTGACTCGCGACACCCTGAGCTTCTTAATAAGTTGTCAGTGACTCTTGGAAAAATGAGGCACGTAATATATGGAAGATTGCTCGACACTGCGGAAATAAACGCAACAACCCATTAAAAAAGCATGGTTAAAAACCATTGGGGAGATTACTGAAGTACCTACCAATTTGTTCGTTCTGAATAGTTTTTTGTTGTATCAAACCCGTCCCCCTCTCTCATGCGTAATGAATGCGTTCAATGCGACTGCACCTACCGAGGTCACGAGTTTCCATGGCAACCACAGTGGGGAAGACCAATCACCAACCAATGATAAAATTACATGGATCGGTTACACTGCTCGCGACCGGCCCATGCTAATTAATCCAGACAATGTCAGTACACTATGTTTCACTTTAAATTAGGGCTGGGCGGCAACTACAAATTTTAATTCGATTAATTGCCACCTTTATTCGATTACTTCATCGATTAATCGACCTCAATCATCTCCATGCGTAACATGTTAAGTAAACATTTTTGTCTATCTTTTATTTTATTCTTTTTGTGAAAATAGTGGTAAACGGCGCAATGTGCAATTTGGTTTGCAAATCAATCTCGATGTGTGGTTGAGGTCAGTTCAAGGAGACTCACACTCACAGACCATTACTTCAGCCGCATGGGGCGGAAAAGATTCGTTTATATTTTCCGGCAAGAGCGACCTCCGCTGGTTGTTCACAATAGCCTCCGCTGAGCTAAGCGGACACTCGCACGGCGTTGTAGTGGCCAAGACAGGTGTAACCTTCTACGCTTGTCTCGAGTTACGAATCTCACCCATTAAAGTTTACGTTAGGTGACAATTTAGCCTAAAATGTGCCCTTCACATGGGTGAATACTAGTCCCCGTCTCAGCGGTCAAAGCGCTATTTTTTACTTTCTTTAGGTTCGCGAAAATGTTTCCGATTAACGGGTTGGAAAAATTGATCGCGATCAAACCATTTATTGATTGATCGGTAGGTGTATCGATAAATTGCCCGGCCTTTCTTTAAATCCGGCCACTGCCAACTGTACAATTTCGTGGAGTCAATCGAGGATTGCCAAAAGTGTATCGTCACGCTTCATCGTCTTTATGGGTTTATTGTCAGAAACTCCACCAATCACGCAAAAAAGAAATTAAAAGCAGGATTACAGGTCCTGTATTGTGTGTGATTGATTTAGCCGGGAATAGAAAACGCACAAATTTCATTTCATTTCATTTATTTACCTTAAAGGTCCTCTCTTCGAGGACATTACATAAGAGGGGGGGGGATCAATCACATATCAGTCAACGAAAGAAACAATGAAACAGCAACAATCAATGAAACAACAACTACTTCATGAACAAACACGCACTCAGTAATAATCACCAGGGAACCAAAAATAGAAAGGCAAACAGGCAGTCATTATTCCCCTTGAAAATGCGAAACCAAGGAGGAACGGAAAGCGTCCGGGCATATTATTAAGGCGATGCACTCAGGTAGTAACGAGAACCGTGACGTTGCCGTTTTGACGCTGCTTACATCGGATCCATCGAATGCTGTGCGGAGAGCAAGTTTCGTCTGCTGCTGAGCGCAGGAGTTGTGTGACGTCAGAACAACGCCGAGCTCTGATTGGCTCTGATTGAAAGGATAGTGGGTACACCTCAATGCTAGATGCCTTGAGGTCTACCCGCTATTCTTTTCAATCAGCCAATAAGAGCTCGGCGTTCTTACACCATCACAACCCCTGTGAAAGACGCAGACGAACATGCGCTACAGATGGCGTCGGCTGCGCTTGTATACGTAAAGGGAAACGGAGTACATATATAGTGACGCTGAATCCGGAGTCTTTATTGGTGCGTGGACCTATCGCCGCATTAGACACAGCCGGGACCGGCATACGCTTTACGCTCATATATTCCTTCGGATGGTGCCCATTGCATGATTTCCCCCGGTTTCCCCAGCGGTCACTAGGTGGCGTTGCCGTCGCTGCAAGGTTATCTCCCAACCCAACTCTCGATGAACTTTGCCCGCGGAACTTTAAACCGTGGTCATGTACTGCTAATGGGTCTTACAAAATACACTCTGCAGACCCTGTATCGGGTATGTTTCGTCCCGTCTCGTTGGTTACAGCAGAAACTGTCTGCATACATGTTTGAAGCATATATACAGCTTGGGCGAAATGGTTTAAACGCACTTTACACTGACCGCATAAATCGGTTTCTTAACTCATCGCGCCGGGACTTACTAAAGAGGTGCTCGAAGTTGGTGCATTAAATAATGGAGGAACACATAAAACCTCCGAAATCAAAAAAGAAAACAAAAAAGAAAAAACTGGATTTGTCCATAGAAAAATTATCTCTAAGCACCCAATGTTGTTTATTTTTACCTTGCCATGCTAAGCGTGGCAGATTGTTGACACACATGCCTGTTGGAGGTAGCAGTCTGGCGTTTCAAATGCGGGGACCATCAGGATGGCGCTCTTAAGTTTGCGTACCTTTGAAACAAAAACAACAAAAAAAGCTAATAAGACTTTAAAGTTGTCAGATCTTAGTCGGTGCCTTGGCTCACCTCGTCAAATAAGCTTTGTCCGGTGTAAGCCAGGTCAATGAAGCACAGCGAAGAGTACAATGAGTAGGCTGCAGCTAACCAAAGTTCTTCCCTCATCCCATCATGAAAGATAGCGTCTAATACGACGCAGTCAACCATGATCGTGCTTGCACACACTAAAATTAGCGGCCCTTCCCAGATCTCGTTGAACGACTCCTTGAGTTTCCTAATGTTGTTCACACGGAGTCGCGTAGCTTCAATCCCATGAGGGGATTGCGAATGAAGGTGAAAGTTTTGTAATTTGCCTGCCTCTTGAAAGCCCTGCAATTCAACTTGGATATATTCTGAAAATCATCATGAAATCGCTGTTGGATATTCTGGCGCTTACTAGGAAAGTATAAAGAAAACAGTTTTTGACTTTTCTTGGTTTCCTCGGGTGAGCCAACCATTCCACAATTTCAGCGAAAGCTTCCACCTACTTTGGGCACCTCTGTAGTAAATCCCAACGCGATAAGTTAGAAACCGATTTATGCCGTCAGTTGAATGTACGTTCAATCTATTTTGGCCACGCTTTATGTACGGAGCAAACATGCTACAGGACGTGTGCTTGAGGAGCTTCCTCGGATAATGTTGTCGTTATGTCTGCAGCAAACACTGTATCTTGCGCGACGTATGAGCAGTGTCTCTCTCTCTCTCTCTCTCTCTTCTGCCTTTAGGTTGCGTTGATCTTGAGCGCCAACGTGTTGCTTGTTTGCACCAGGATTACGCCAAATATTATTATCGAACCAGTCATCTGAAAGACATAAAGCAGGTGTATATTGTCAGCAATGTAATAATAAAAGAAAATGTTACTTTATTTGCTGTTTTGTTGATGCAAGTGAGAAAAACGTCAACTGGCTTGCTCGAAACAACATTGTTTAAACTTTTTTTTGTGACATCTTTTGGGAAAATTTGTTTATAGGCTTGCAAGAGGGAATACCTAAACCAGTCTTGACTATACTTTAAAAGCGTCGGTTACTTCGTGTTTAAGTTTTAACAGACTTATACACCGACACATTGCAAAGGCTCTCGTGTGTTTCAAAACTCGGAGTTTGCTTACTGGCACTAGCAAGGACTTCTTGAGCACGAAGAAGCCTCCACCACCAAGGCACATTCCTTCGGGGTCAACGATTTCATGCAGATAATGCAGCTGCATAAAAAAAGCACCCAATGTTGTTTATTTTTACCTTGCCATGCTAAGCGTGGCAGATTGTTGACACACATACCTGTTGGAGGTAGCAGTCTGGCGTTTTAAATGCGGGGACCATCAGGATGGCGCTCTTAAGTTTGCGTACCTTTGAAACAAAAAAACAACAAAAAAAAGCTAATAAGACTTTAAAGTTGTCAGATCTTAGTCGGTGCCTTGGCTCACCTCGTCAAATAAGCTTTGTCCGGTGTAAGCCAGGTCAATGAAGCACAGCGAAGAGTACAATGAGTAGGCTGCAGCTAACCAAAGTTCTTCCCTCATCCCATCATGAAAGATAGCGTCTAATACGACGCAGTCAACCATGATCGTGCTTGCACACACTAAAATTAGCTGGCCCTTCCCAGATCTCGTTGAACGACTCCTTGAGTTTCCTAATGTTGTTCACACGGAGTCGCGTAGCTTCGATCTCACGAGGGGATTGCGAATGAAGGTGAAAGTTTTGTAATTTGCCTGCCTCTTGAAAAACCCTGCAATTCAACTTGGATATATTCTACAAGGACATTCGTACAGCACCTCAGAAACACGTACGATAACGAATCGTAAACAATGAAGCCGCTTCCCATGATAAAACCGAATATCGCCAGTGGAACGGACTTCTGTGGGGCATGGACCTGGTCAGTTCCGCTATCATGAATCGTTCTGCTTCGGCGAAGTACAACACAAAGGCCATAAATACCCAAATTGCACGCACCGCATTCCATCTGTGGAAGGTCGAGTGCTGTAAGCTGTGGGTGCGAGGCGAAAAGCCAGTGTTGGTTTCAAATACCTCCGATTTCCGGAAGAAAGCGAGCAGTTTATCGGGTTTTGCTAACATGACTGCGAGGTTGGCGATTATCTTTACCATCACGACGCCGTAGATTACGAGCAGCAGGTACTTGGACAGAGTATCCGAAATGTTCCTTATTACGTAGGCGACGCGTGTGGCGTACATTTCTTCGAGGATGAGGTAAAGACCGAGGCAACTGAGCGAATAAATGGTGTAAGGAGTCTTCCAGTTGACTTTCGCGTTCCTCAGCGAGTTTCCCCGAAAGTTGTGGATGAAGAAACATCCGTACAGTCGACAGAGGATCGCGTAGGGGGCGGCACGTTGCAGCATGAGGGACCTCATTCTTCCTTATGAGACGAAAGTCAGAGGAATCGTTATCTGAAATAAAATTGAAACCACACTCTTTTGAGTACAAAACGAGCGTGTTGGTAACGGTACATAAACATGAGGAAGATACACAAAAAGGGGACGGACAAGGAAGACTTTCTTAGAAGTCTTCGTTGTCCGTCCCCCTTTTTGTGTATCTTCCTCATGTTTATGTACACTCTTTTGCTTCCTGATCTTTTTTTTCTGTTCTAAAAATAGCAGTGTGTGTCATGGACAGAAATTTTACTATAGTTAGTGACATCGTAAGAATGGAGGGGTGTGGGTAATTATGTCCATATTTTTATTTTGTTATTCTATCTTTAGCGTTCTTATCGTCTAATGCGATGGACTGCTGAACGATCATAAAAAGATCAGAACTCGGCACGCCCAAGTTATTTAAAGCTTTCAGTGACAGGCAGTAAAACTTGTGCAACTTAATCTAATGTTTGTCGGCACACACATTATTTTCATATTTCAGAAAGGGCTCTATCTGTTGCTTCCGCTGTTGAAACGCAGCTTCAGAGCGAGGCTCTTGTCTCGTTCGCTTGAAGCATTACACAAATGCGCGACATCAGCGCGGTGTAGTTTGCTGCAAACAAGTAGCTTCGTTCAACAATTGAACACAACGCGCGCGAGTTTGCGTTTCTTGGCTGCTCGTGACCTAACAACGCATCCGGGTTGTGAGAGGGTTAAACCTAACCCGAGTTTTACTGATTTTCGAGAACTGGCTTACAATAAATAGTCTGTGCCACCCCGTCACGGGCAGCGAAGTAAAATTTACAAGAAAACTGGCAACTTGTTTTTTCGGCAATGGAACGCACACTACCATGTGAGGAAAACCAAATGCTGGTGATAAAAAATATCGAGCCTTCTGGGTTACACAGCTATCAGTATATAGTCACTGACACGTTAAGAAACGCAGGGATTGCATCGAGTCTCGGGCATATAATTATTTCGCTACGGCCAATGCGATTGCGACATTGATCGATACGATCGTAGCATTGGCCAAAAAGATCGCCAAAGAACGAATGATAAACAAAGAAGTAATATCATAATAAATTACGTCTTGTGCTTCTTAGGTTGTCGGTGACTTTGCGTAGCGCAAGTTCGTCTGCATATTTTGCAGGGGTTGTGGTGACGTCAGAACACCGAGCTCTGATTGGCTCTGATGGAGGGATAGTGGGTAGACGTTACTGCCTTGAGGTCTACCCACTATCCTTCAATCAGAGCCAATCAGAGTTCGGCGTTCTGACTCCACCACAAACCCCACCAAAGAAGTGGACGAACTAGCGCTCGGTGTAACTTTATTTTTTTTAGCCAGCAGGACATCTGCTATCAAGGGTTAATGAAAGAACTGCGAAACAATGGCGACGCTAGAAGCAGACAATATGTGATCACGTAGTAGTTCTTAAGAATGTAAGTCATTAGCCTAACCTCGCAGCTGTATAAGTATCAACAAGTTGTAATTATAGTTTAAATGGACACATGCCTTACGACATGCTTGGTGGATATCTGTTCCTGAGGTAACCTTTTTTTCCCAAGTGGTAATGCAACATTAAGGGCCGAGGTTACGGTTTGTGTAGAGGGCCATAAATAAGCATATGTAAACTCAGCCGTTATATATTGAAAAGCTTTCATGCCATTTGAAGCTAAAATAGTAAATTTAAGGAATTTTCACAAATATAGATGATGTCTATGAATATTTTGTAGTTGCCGAAAACTGTTGCGTAGGAAAAACTAACTATGGCTACCCGCCGCTATTCTTCTCCGGTCCCTCTCTCTCTCTCTCCTGACGTTCAAACTGCCAGAAGAAAGAAAAACTCACTTTGAAGAAGCGAAGACAGATGACCAAAAGGTGACTCGGATTGATGTCTCTATACACGAGCCATAAAATGCAAACAAAGAAGGGTATTTCTTAAAGGGCTTCTTGGTGCCGTCAAAAATAAGACAGCGTTCTATCGTGTGGTGTAAATGAGAACAGCGTTTCAGGATCTTCGGGGGTTTGTTTAACGGTTGCTAGAAAAGTAAAGACCAGACAAGTGCGGAAGATACAAGTCGATATTCAGTGCTAATGAACGTTCTACTGAATAGTTGCGAATCGCGGATGAACTCTATTGATTAATCTCCGAGTTAATATTTCTTTCGGAGGGTTCTATGAAGCAAATTTAGCAGCCCGCTACACGCCTAATGTTTCCACGGCTATTCAAGTATTCAAGTGGCGTTGTCGACGCGTACTGGTTATTGATGCAGGTTCTCTACAGACCTGAGTTATGACTTCTATAGGGTAATGAATGATTCACTGCGGAGGCGGGACCATCCGAGCGTTTCAAATACAATTACGCAGTTCACAACGTTCAAGTCAAGGAACACTTTCCGTTTGCAGATAACGGTCGAAAAAAAATTCTAAGATAAAACTGTTACAGAAGGGTGTTGTAGTACATTTGTTAGACCTTTCACAGGTGGTGCTACATTATTGGATGGTCTTCGTTAGAAAACTACAATGTACTTTGATAAACAAATGTGTAATCTCACTTGGGTGCACTTTGTCTTGCCTTAGGTTTTTGAATTTGAGATTTTATCTTTATAGGGCGCAAGTCTCTATTGCAAACTAAAATGCATATTGGAGTCACCAGAAAAGCGTCACATCTCTTGGGGTTGGTCATGGCTCATCAACTGCGGCAAGTAGCGTGTCAACCATACCCTTTCCTTGCTGTCGTCTGTGCATTCATCGATTGTCTATAACAAACCTTATTTGCTCAGACGTGATGTGGTAACTGCGCATAGGTACAAGCTCGTGACATCAGAGCTAACGCCAACGCCTCGTCGTGGAGTCAGAAAGGTTGTTTGGTATGCGTGATGAATAAACAAGTGGTGTGTTAAAAGTGTCAAAAGCAAGGACGAGATACGTGAAATATGAAAAATCTCAAGATGCAATGGTTCTTTATTATTTCATGAATATGTTTCACTCCTGACAGAGGCTGTAGGAAATGTGGGGTGCCACCTCGCATAAAACATGCAATAGAAACAACACAAAAAGAACCACCCGAGTATCAATACTCAGGGCTATAACAAATGTGCGTTTAGAATGACAATCAAATAATGCAATAATTTATACAACCCACACAGGAAGTGATAACAAGTATCTAATCCTCGGATCTATACATAGGCCCGATCGCTGTAGAATGGTAATCACTTCCTGTAACTAAAAAAGAAAGAACAAAACCATTGGTTTGTGCAGATACCTCCACTGGAGGCTTGGCAAGCACTTAGCCTCATACAGTTAAGGTCGCAGCCTCACAAGAGAGGAACATTCAAGAACAAGGACAGCTAAAACATTACTTTTCACACTGCCTTTGGTTTCTGGTCTCGGCCATTCCAAATACGGGAAAGCTGTCGCAGCCAAGGCCATTGGATTTCCGCGGCCTAAGATGTATTTCCGAGTAGAGTACTTCCCTCTGCCGTACACTACATCCCGAATCACCATGGCCTTCTCACCGGTTGTGCCGCTGACGTCAACTGTTGTCAATGCCAACGTTTCTAGATTCGCTCGGTCACGGAACTGGCCATAGACGCTGCTCGCAGGAGCATTACCCCCCCCCCCCAACCTTTCGCCTCACGGCTTGCCTCCAGTCGTTCGACGCGCCACCGTTTTGAGAGGACGGCTGCTGTGGTAACTGCAGTGCATTCTATGAAATGCGCATGTTTCGGAGCACAGCGTCTAGATGGCGTTTCACCGTGCTCTATGGAACTCACAGTTTTGAAACGAAAATTTAGATGCAGCGCTGAATTGAACGTAACTTAGCACTGAAACAGTGCATGTGTCAGCGCTGTACCATTAATTCAACGAGAAGTTAGCGCTGTACCTGCAAAGTCAGCGCTATATCCAGATCAGACAAATAGCGCTGATGTAGCGCATTGGTGTAGGTGGGACGTGTGCAGCGTTGATTGGCTGATAAAAAGAATACCGCCAACATTTGCGTTGCGGGACTGGACTGCAACCTTGTATTCTCGATACGTTCAAAAGACCCTTCGCACATTCTATAGCGATTTGCACATGTGCAATGATTTTCCGATCGTGGAGATGGCCCCTCACCGGGCTCCGCGATTGCTTGATTCCATGCAAAGAAGGCGTCGAAATGAATCTTCAGCGGAATTGGTGCACGTTTGGCAATCCAATCATGACTACTTGCTGGTTCGCCTGATCAACACGAATGAGTGTTGGGTGTACCATTACGATCGCGAGAATAAAGAATAACGTCAACAATTGAAATGCGCGGGTTAACCACTCATTAAAGGAAAGAGAATGTAGGAGTTCCAGGTTAAAGTTTCGGTTAATACGCTTGAAAAAATATCAAACATTTGAGGTTTAGCAAAAAGGCTTTGTAAAATTGAGGGCAAGAAATATTACTTGCGAATTCGCCCGGACGATCGGTCATTATGAATTTGTGTAAAACGTTATTCGAATAAATCTCCACTAGAGTTAAAATGTTTATCTTCTGAAACACCTTGTGAGCTTTCCTCTCAGCATGATGCTTTGTTGTCAAATCCCCCCTCCTTCCCTGCACTTGAAGGCGTTAATTGCAAGTGCAGTTAAATAGGTGATGGACTTCGGTGGCGACCATGGAGTATAACGTGAAGCACCAATCGACGCTGAAAGAATACGATGCCTAAAACGCGTCTTCGGCTGGTTTGTTTAGCTTCCTATCTCACGCTTAATCTAAAAGGCCCCGAGGTGGCAACAAATGACGCCATAAAGGCCGGAGTGTCATGTTACCGGACGCCGCGATCCTGGTGGTTGGTGCTAGAAGTCCAGGCACGAGCGTACGCGAGCGTCGCTGTCATCGCGGCGGCCCAACTCCTGGATACTCAGGCTTCCGTGTACTGTCAAGCTGGTAAGACAACAGGCGTGTGCCACTCACTACACATATCTCGATGAACCCTAGGCTGCGTCGATCTTGAGCTCCACGGAGTTGCTAGTTTTCACCAGAATCACGCCGAATTTTTCATCTAAATGTGCAGTCAGCGGTAAATAAAAAACTAACCTTGAACTTCTTTTGTTGTTAGTTTAGTGTTCTTTTTCATGTTCGGCTTACCGAGACGTGGTGCACTGATAATTTTGATATCTTTCGTTCACCATCCTACGACACTTCCTTTTTAAATTGCTATTAAAAGCGCGGTGGAAGATTGGCTCTCCTGATAAAAAAAGGCATAAGCTGTGATCTTCTGAGTAACTATATATTTATCACGAAAGATGTGGAAGTATAAACGAATAAAAACGTGATGGCGCAAGTGAGATGGTGTAAGTTCAAAATTGTAGAATTACCAAAAACTGCGATGACGACAAAAAAAAACGAGACGAACGTGGAAAGAAGTTTAAAGCTTATTTCCTTCTTCCTGTCGTTTTTCTGTCATGACCACAGTCTCAGGCAATTCTACAATAATGTAATGTATTGCGTTTGCAAAAAACAAAAAAGAAAAAAAAACGGGAACTTTTTGTTGTTGTTTACCGCCCACAAGGTGGTAATATTTCGGCATTTGTTGAATTTTTCGAATCGTTTATATCATTCATAAACGAAGTTTCATATCGTCGATTCCTTTCCGCTGGAAAATAAGCTGGTATTATATAACGCATTGGTGAACGAAGAGCGTGTTTGTACGGGTCAGGATTGAAGAAATAGTCAACATGCACACAAGGAACGACACAAGCACAGCTTTTGACTAGCAACGCACATATATAAATTCCAAAAGCGAGCAACCGATGTAACTGGTTCACACATATTGCAATATTTTGTTTTCGTTTGATCTGAGAATTGCATCGTCTAAATGTTGGCTTCTCGATTCTTTCTCGCGTAAATCAACCGGAACGACAATATGCCACTACTAGGCTATAAGCGCGCACTTCGCTCAAAGAGGCACCTCAGCCGCATAAACTTTCGCTCACCAGGAGAAACTGCCAAAGTTAGATCGCAGCTTGGGCTTCTGGCCGTCAAAAACTACCTTAAAATACAAGCCCTTTCCTTACAAAGATGCTGTAAAAATCGTCGAAAAGTAAAAACTGCCGTATAAAAATATATTTGTTTCCTGACTCGTGATCCTTGTGAATAGTGCTACAGGTCAACGATAGTGTGATTGCTCTGTTCTGTTTAAAACTGCCAACACGTTGACGTTTTAAATCTGGTTATCATATCAGGTCTGGCCCCAAAGTAGACGTATATGCAAATCAAGGCTAAAGATGTCACTGGAAACACTGCGAGCTTACACAAAGCGGAGAGCTCAAGAAAATCTCTGGGGTGTCGCCGGGTGAGTCGGCTGCTTTACAACATGAAACACCATTGCTTTTTTTTTTCTTTTTCTCTTTGTGATAACATATCATATTATTGCCCCCCCCCCCCCTTTCCTTGGCCCTCGACCTCTCGGGAGTAAGCTATCTGTCCCCCACATTCGAATAAGTTTGAGACCTCTACTTAAGACGGCAATGAAATCTCGCAGTTCTCCAGCAAAGCCGGTCTCGGTCGCATTCGGTGTCAAGCAAAAGGGCACGTGCCGCACGCCGTTTCCTTGACATTACTTTCTGTGGCTTTGAAGCTAATGCATAGTCCCTATAATATTAAGAGGCTATGGCCAAAGCTTTTGGCGTCCGTGCACTCGCGCAGCTTGAGCGCGGCTCAAGTATGTACACGTGCATTACATAGAAAGCAATCTGGATTGGAGCCCTGGGTAACTCTTCTCGGATAGCGCCCTGCCGTTCTTGCTGCGTCGGTTTTGAAAGTGAAAGGGAGAAAGGAGGCGTGTGGCGTTGCGGCATAGCGCGTTGTCACGGCATCACTACGTCATGCATGCATCGTATCATCGTCTCAGGCCAGCCTGGGAACAACTTCGTCGTCTTCAACGGTACGTTATCCCCTCGAATGGCGCCCACTCACTAATTGACCCGGTAAGTGTGACGTTACCACTCCAAACAAACCGTTGCTAGGGGCGTTGTAATTAACGAATACATGGGAATGGATTTCGCTTCTAAAGAGCGATCGGTCAAAAATCGGACTTGGAATTTAAACGTCTATAAATAACAGAAAAAGCCAGTCTAGATTTCAAACTTACAACGACAGACGTTTGCCGCGAATTGGCTGTTTCTGAAATATTTGCGACGGCAACTTCCGGTCCTCAAGACGCCTCGAAATGTCTCTTGCAGACGACGAATGCATCACGAACGCGCACAGAATGACTGAAATATGCCGTCTGCAAGATTGAATCGTTTGCACAATGATACGATTTCGATTTTCTATTTATTTGGAGCATGGTAGGCCTAAGGAAACTAACCCCGTTTTTGACGAATTGCATTTCTGCCCAATGCGGGATTCGCAACTTTCAGCGATGGTGGTACCGCGGTGTGAGAACCGCGCTCCCTAGCTCCTGGATGATCAGCTTCACAATAAAGGTGCTTGCCACCACCTTCCCGGCGTGAAAATATAGCGTAAGATTCCTAATACTGCTCGTATATAGCAAAACTATAATTACTCACGCGTCGCAGACCCAGCTTCGTACTGTTGTTCTACGACGATCATCCAAATGACAGCCATTCGATAGGCACAAGTGCGCCCCTATAGGTCGTGAAAGTTGCGAATACTGTCTGACGAAAACCATCACACGCATGGAGATCTGCTAAGAATACATGGGCTGCACGTGACGTCATATCCTTCCTCCTTTCTGGTGGCCAAAACCTGCTGTTATACTTCGTTTCACCTTATGTGCGAAGACGGCAAAGCTGAAGCGTGCACGGAAGCTCCGTGCCTTCAGGCTTTGCTCGAGCGCGCGAGCTGGGCAGAAACGCATAAAGCGCTGGTCTTGCGCTTCTAGCTTCGGCTTCGCTTGCAGATAAAGTGAAAGCGAAGTCTCAATGAAGCTGTGCTCACTCGTTTCCGCTCGCTCGCGACGCTCGTGTACTGCTCGTAGAATATGCACAGTAAAGGCTACGCTCGAGGAAGTTCGGCCACCAGAAAGGAGGACCAAATTACGTCAGTGCAACCTATAGTATAGAGCGAGAAAAGCAACTATTTAGAACATGGTGTCAAAACAGCTTCGGGCCCCCTCCTACTTTTGCGGTTGACGTGCATTGTAATGAAGGAGCAATTATTTTTACTCTAACATGAGCGGATCGGGACCAAAAAACTTAGTATTTCAGGCTTGCAACATGGGTGTGTGATTTGCACCTGTTTTGCAATCATCAGACTGAGAAAAATCCTACTGATTCTTCAGTTTTATATAACTGAAGACCCCAAGCAGCGCATGGCTGTGAAAGCACGCTTCTCCGTGCCTCTAGAAGATTTGAGTCTACTCTTACCGCGGGTGTAAAAGATAAGGAGGTCTGAATGATCTTGCCTAATCAATCTCGCCCTAGCTCACTAAGGAACATATTCTTGGTCAAATGTCTCAGATGCCAGGTGTAGTAGATGAAAAGCCTAGCGCGTCTGCTTAAGCATAGATCAGATGAGCGGTGAAACTGGGCGCAGCGCGGCACTCGCCGACGCTTGCCGCTAGGCGCGCCAGAGGCAGCACCGCGTGGATTTATCTGTATCCACCAGATCCGAGCGACATGGCGCCGCCTGGAAGTGGCATAGGGACGCCAGCACCGGTGTTGCCACGGAAACTGGCGCGCGCTACCGCATGGCGCCTGTTTTCATCGCTCATGTTTCCCCTGCTTTACAACCAGCTGTCATGATGCCGCATCGTCGCACTGCTGCCGCCGTCGACGCTCATCCTTTCTTTTGTTTCTAGTCGCAAGTTCGCCGATTAAATCTCTATTTTCTGTTTTACGCTCGTCGATTCGTTTCCATCTGCGAATATTTATAGTTGTTACGGACAGTTCGCTTGATCACACAGATGTGCACTGAAGCAACTGTGCTGTCAGAAATCAATGAAACGTGTGCTGACCTGAACTTTGACCTTGACACACTTCACGTCGTCGTCGTACCTGATTCGACCAATTTGGCTTCACAATGTTTTCACCTTCTAAATATTGCGAAAGCGAGCTCCAGGAAAAGGCGTTCGCACACCTCGAGCATCGATTTAACTTGTGCACGGGCACAATAGACCCTTTCCGGAATTCAGTGCCATCTGGTGACTCAAATAGCAGTATCTAACTTTTACCGTACTAATGGCGGCAATGAACCTGTGTTCTGCAATATTTTATAGGGCACCTTCACTTTCGCAAGCCATTTGTAAACGAGAATGTGTGCTCCAGTGTACAGTTCTTTTTCAATCTATTTCGGTGTCGATGGCGAAAACAATGCAACCAGTCAGAACAAAGCACCAACCCACACAGACGCCTTGATTAAGTTCTATTCATCGAGCGGCTTTGAAGCAGAGCGTGTACTACAAACATATTGACTGGGCCAGAGTTAGAAATGAACGCTTACGCAGCTCTTGCATCCAATTCCTGCTTTACGTCACGCTAAAGTCTAGAATGCATAGACCTCGAATCATTTGCTTAGGAGTATCTTCAACTTCTTCCTTCATCAGTAAACAGAAGGCCGCCATTAGTATAGCACATATGCCATTTTTCAGTATGATGATGATAGGAATCAAAGTGGCCAGACTGAATTCCTGAAAGGGTCTATTCGCTTCCAAAAATCCCACATAAAGTTGACCCCGAGAATAGAAATTTCTTCGATCGTCGCCAACCTCATTCAACGCGGTAATATACTCCCTTAGAAGGAGCCACTGAACCCGCGAAGCCATTGTGTCGTCTGCTAGCAAGGCAAAACCGGTCGTGAAACTTTATTACGGGAAGTTGTCATCGCTTAATGGTACTGATACAATAGAAAAAGTCTTCATGATTAAATAGTGAGAAGACACACTGCTTAAAGACAAAATTTACTTTTTTTTATCAGACGATTTCTAACCTCGCGTCGAGCTCCAATGCATTTGTCTATAACAACGACCCTAGCAACGGTGTGTTTGGAACGGAGCGCCATGTTATGATGTCATCACTTATGGGGTCAATTTGGCCCGAGCCCGACAGGGAGCGTTTTTTGACGCGTTGGCTGAACACGACTTCCAGCCGAACGTTGACGCTAAGGTCTTGTCTAATTTTTGCCTGCTCTCGATCTCATTGTGATAACATCAGAATTCTTATGCACATGCTTTGATTATTTTAGGTGGGTTCATTCAGACCCATTCCCTAGACGGCAAGAAAATCTTGCAGTTATTCGGTAAAACCCATCTCGCCCGCGTCCGGTGTCAAGGCACATGGTGCATGCCGTGACCCATTCGCTTGGCACAAATATAGCACAACTCTCCCTGGCTATGACGTGAATGCTACAGGTGCCCGTGCAGTTGCGCAGCTTTGAGCGCCGCTCACAGCTGTGCACGCGCGCATTTCACTTCAGAAATGCCCTGCTCCTCAGCACGCTCGCTCACGTTCCACGCGAGGAATAAACGTAAAATAAAAATAAGAATTACAAAAAAAGAAGGAAAACATTATTAGCGTTTCATCAAAACGCTAACAATGTGTTCCTTCTTTTTTGTTTACGCTTTATTAGCAGATGCTAAAATATGCTCATAAACCGTTTCTGTTTGCAAAATCACTCCCCAGACTGCTTTGCTTTTTCGTCGTTCTGAAAGTGAGCAATGCACACGAACGCTGAGGATAGCCGCGGACAAAACCTCTTTGTTTACAAATAGCTGGACAAGCGAGCACTTGGCATCCCGGACTCTACGTCAAACGAAAAGCTAGCGGCGCTGGGCCTACACAACACCGTTGAAGAGATCGTCGAGGCGCAACGGACGTCTCAGCTCGAATGGCTAACGAAGAGCGCGACCGGGCGTAACATCCTCGAAAAACTTGGTATCCGCTACGAAAGACAAACGGACGAGGAAATAGACGTGCCGAGGCGGGTCCGGGAGAAGCTTCTTACCATCCCGAACCTGCCGCGTCACATGCACCCCGTGCACCATGTGGAGCGACAAACGCCGAGAACCAAGGACCTTCGAAGACTACTAGAGATGGAAGAGGGCGTCTACTACACAGACGCTGCGAGGACAGGGACGCCATGGCCGCGGCCGTGGTTGACAAGCAAGGGAAGATCGTTGCGAGCTGCAGTGTCCGGACGACAGAACCGGTGGTAGCCGAGGAAGTGGCCATCGCTCTGGCACTCAAGCTGCAAGACGCCAAGATCATTGTCAGCGATTCACAGATGGCGATTCGCCAATACGCCAAGGGACGGATCTCGCCGGTTGCGCTTCGCGTACTGGGTGATCCTGAAAAGGCTGCGAAGGTGAAGCTGATCTGGACTCCAGCACACTCGTCGCTCCCCGGCAACGAGGAGGCTCACGACGCGGCCCGAGGTCTCACTCGCCGGGCCGGAGCAACGTCGGACCCCTCCATCGAATCGTTGACGGGGGGCGACTGACTGGGTACGTTCCGAGACATCCTCGATTATTACGCCAGCGAAAGGATGCGCTACCCTCCGGCACATCCCTCGCCGGACAAAAGACAAGCGGTAGAGTGGCGGCTACTACAGACAAGCACCTACCCCAGTCCTGTCCAGCTCAGCCGATGGTATCCGGATCGCTACAAGGGAGACTGCCAGCTATGCGGTGCAAGAGCGACTCTTCGCCACATTATTTGCGAATGCAGCCGGCTCGACCGCAAAGCCCAACCGCTACTACAAAAGATCCCCAACCAAGAAAGCTGGGAAGCTCTTCTCTCTGCACCGACCTTAAGGCGCAGGAACAAGTCGTCCGACTGGCCGAGGACGCCGCTGAAGTCCAAGGCATTCTCGCCGTCGCCTAAGGGGTGATGTTGAGAGGACTCCTATAGATTGGTCTCCGACCAATCGCTTAGTCTTTCTGGGCGAAATTAAAGGTTGCCTATTACTACTACTACTACAGGGCTGTGAAGATCGCACTGCTCAGCTTGCGATCTTGGCAGCTTAGCACGCATGTGTTCCTCAATTCCGAAAGCGAGCAAAGCACGCGTCGTAGGCACAAGCGCTGAAGATGGTATTAAGGTGGAAAGCTCTTTTCTACCTATGACCTAGACTCCTGCAAAACCTGACGCTAGTCATCACTGGCTCGCATCTAAAGGCTGAACTCAGGGGAGCAAAGATTGAGAGCAAAATCAGCTTTACAAAAATCTACTACAGCACGCCGCTGCGTATTCGTCGGAAACCTAATTCCATGCGACAAACAAGCGATGAACGCCGCCAAAGCCTATACATGATGTCAAGGTGTCAGGTGCGTGAGCGACTTCATCTGCACCCAAATGACGCACCATGCAAACGGTGAAAACTCAAGTGCAAATCAAAGTACAACAAAATCAGCAAATAGGGTGTTCACAAAATACATGTCGATGGTTCGAACGTGGTACCATCTTCAGAGCCAGTCGGAAACGGGTCCATAGCACATCAGCGAATGATGTTTTAGCGAACAGCGCCATTTGAGCGAATCGACGTTTTAGCGAATAAAGGCTGGTTCACACATCCCCATTTTCTTATGTTAGGAAATGTCACCTGGAAATGTGTGCTTCGTAATAAGCGTGGCTACCATTTCAAGGAGAGAGCCTGGTGCGCGGCATTCGATGTACGAATGTTTCGGTGACTTAGACGTAACGTAAGAAAACGGTGCTGTGTAAAAGGTTGAACAGAGCTCAACTCCATACGTTGCGTTACGACGAGCCTTGTGTCCTTGGTTGCCACGGTAACTCACCGTCCTAGCTCGTCGTCACCGAAACATTCGTGTTGAGAATGTCGCGTGCCAGGCTATCTCCTTGAATTGGTAGCCACGCTTAATACGAAGCACAGATTTCCCGGCGACTTTTCGTAACGCAACGTTGCATAACGTAGGAAAACGGGTCTGTGCGAACGAGCCTTGACGGGGCCGCGTGTTAACTGCCCCCCCCTCCCCCCGGCTGCACTTACACTGCTTCGCGGCAGCAATCTGCGGCGGCTTATCACAAAAATCTTTACCCACTTGGACCACCGTGAACGCCACTTCGCGGCGGCCGACATTTCACTGAACTGTCTTTCGTTGAAAGGTCGGCGTTCGCTAAAACGTCGTTCGACCAACTGAGTGGCACCCGTCCGGAATCATAGCTTTGTTTTTAGGGGCGAAGCTCCTTAGGGTCTAGCCTTGTCCGTCCGTCCGTCCGTCCGTCCGTCCGGCGTCCGTGCTCACATAAAAAGAAATGTTTGCGCAGTCGACAGGATTCGAACCTATGCAGGGAGACTCCAATGGATTTCTAGTCCATCGCCTTAACCACTCGGCCACGACCGCGGGACGAGTAGGGGGCTCTGAGATGTGGTAGAAACTCAAGAGCTGGGGTTTCTGTCATGGATGAAACGTTGCATGTAGCCGCTCAACGTCTATACAGGAGAGGGCGCTGCGGTCAAATGGCCATATAATCGCGTTAAACTTTGCATGCATTGGCTCAACGTTTATAGACGAGAGGGCGCTGCGGTCAAATGCTCAAATGCGTATATAACCACGTCCCATACCACCAGACTTGTACGTAGTTTAACTACTCTACTCAAGTTACTGTAGTTTAACTACTTTTCTGAGTATTTTAGTAACTTTCAATTACATTTTTATTTCGGTAATTAGTAGTTTGCTTAAATTACTTTTTGAGTAACTTATCCTCAAGTTACAAATTACTTTCGAATTTTAGTGGCTGTTTTGCCTATCAACAAACATTCCTGCACAAAGGAGATATTATGTTTGAAGATCAGCTGATAATTGCAAAGAGGGTGAAGCATGTGGCGTAGAAAAAGAGGGGGAATGGTTTGGAGTGTCCAACGCCCCCCCCCCTCCCCACTGCAACAACACTGCTACGAGGCGCGGGGTGCGAACAGACACGACGCAAGAGAGGCCGAGTAACTGCGCGATTTGCGCCGAAGACTGGCGTTTCTCTGTGTCCCGAAGTTCAAAGAGACTCGACCCTTTTGAAGAAAGAGCTGGTGCCCGCTTCTCTCCAACGTAGAAACACTCGGCCACTACAGGAGGTGCACACACTGCATACTAACTCAAACGAGGCAACCAAATGCAGCACCTGCTCTGAAACTCATCTTGTGCACCCGTAGTTTGTGCTGTACTCGAAAAATCTCGTGCTGAAGGGCAACGCAAAGGTGACCTTTTTGCGTTGCCTTTCCTCCCAAAGCTCAGAACATGCAGATCTTCAAAGATTCATAGATTGTTCGAGAAACCTGTAGTAATTCCCCCAACGTTTTTATATAAAAAAATAATAAACAAGCAGTGTTGGGAAGTATTCTATGTGCATGGTATTCAAAGTATTACTCTTTAGAAAAATTGTACTTTACTCGAAGTAAATTTTCTGAACTTGTACTTGTATTTTCCGAGGAAAGTAAAGCTCCCGACCTCAATGTGTACATTCCCCGAATTCGAAAAAAAATATGGCGGTATCGTCGTGTGAAAACGCGCTCTTTCGAGACGTCATCTGGTCATTTCTCTGAGTGAAGTGAAGGCGGCTGTAAGACCGATGGAAATAAGTGCCTTTAGGTTGATTGTGTCAAATAGCTCGTCAGCGAGAGTAAAACTACTACTCTGCGGCTGACTTGACCTTATACAATATTTGCTGCCATTTCCGTAAAAACTGATGCACCTCCGATTATCCCTGGAGCAATGCATACCATTAAAAAACAGTATAGGGAATAAAAGGGCATTATGAAATATTCTGTTAAAAGTGCTTGTACTTTACCTTGTAATATATTCTATTTATATACGTCACTTCAAGTACATTGCACCCTGTGTACTTACTACTTTACTTGAAGTTTCCATTATGTGATTGCTGCGCCAAGTGCGCCAAACTGCGCCAAGGGGCTAACCATGCTACATCCTGCAACATTTCACCACAATTTGCGTAATCTGCGACAGGCCTGCGCCAAGGGACCAATATAGGTCGCCTTTCAAAACCGAAACTAAACTGAGTACTGTAATTGAGCAGGCGTGTGTTATGTGGCGCAAGCGGCCGCCCGGCACAACGTGCCCTGCATGGTTTTCCCGCCGTCACACGTTTCGCGCTCTCGTCGTCTCGTGGGTCTCGTCTCGCATCTTTTCTTCAAATATTTTCAACAATAGACGCGGGTGTGTACGGACGCTCCGAGGCTAGCGTGCCGGGTACCAGCCCTGCCGTCATGCTGTGAAACGAAACCACGTTTTTGCGCGGCAGGAGTTACTTTGTGAGCTGAAGCGACGGCCGTGGGAAAACTATATTTTGTCACTACCTTTGAGTCACCGTGGTCGCGCGACGTCGAATATTGCCGTCCCCACATCACTGCAGATATGGTACTTTCTAAAATGAAACTAAGTACCACCGCATGTTCATCAGCATTCCTGTTCTTGTTTAAATCGTACGTTACAACAAAAATTCATCTTTAATCCAAAGACTGCTCTGTCATAGTATTGATTATCTATATTCCTCTCGGTGGACCTTCTTTCGAGAAGGACCCCGGTAAGGAAAAAATTTGCCGTGAAAGAAAGTTGGTGAAGAGAAGTCAGCTGAAGCAAAAAGGTAATGTCTGCACGCTGAACCCGCACAGCGTGCTTGTTTTGTCTCGAGTTCAGTCGTTGCACAAAGCGCTCCAAGAACGTTTTGAGGCTGGCTCGCAATGTCTTGCATTGATGCACTCAGGTTCTTTATTTTTTGTGTGTTTAGCTTTTACCTTGTTAGCCGGCCTGGCAAGCACGCGCCACTGGACTGTTTTTGTCGGATGCTCGAAGGTTACATTTTGTGCACAACTTTGGGGATAAGTTAGCGACGGAGCTGAGGGGCATGGTTTCGGTTTCGATTGGACAGCCGTTGTCTGCGCTCGCGCGACGAAGCATGCCCAACAGCAAGCCTGCCGAAGTTGGCCTCACGTGCATGCGAACATGATTGCGTGACTGAGGAACCAGCTGGGACGCTTGCAATTCATTGTTTTACGTTTGGTCACTTTTGACGATAATCTGGCACGTCGGGAACCAGTAAAACGGTGGCAAGCGGTTTTTCGAAAGTGCTTGGCAATGCCTACAGCACTGTACACTTGTGGGATGTCTGAGCAGTAAAAACAGATGCAGCGAGTTCCATCACAACACGTCACATCACAACACAAAGTGCCCTTCGTTCGTACAGCGCTTAAAACGAATATTTTTATTTTCCTAAGAATATCTGCCCCAAAATCCACTTTTGCTGCTCCGAAACACTGTCTTGGCTACTCCAAAAGCCGCTTTTGCTGCTCTAAAACACTGTTTTGGTTGCTCCAAAGGCCACATTTATCTGCTCCAAAACACTCTTTTGGTTGCTCCGAATTGTGCGCCAAAATGGCTTAGGCCAATCACATCACTGTGAAGTCCATGACCTCTCATTTACTTTGTACTTTACTCAAGTCCTTTTTAGATGCACTTTAAGCAACAGTATAAACAAGCAAACACTGTCTATAAAATCAAGCTCAGACAGTGCTAAACCTCAAAGTACAAATGACAGATTCGCAGTACATCACTGACCAAACAAACAAGAAAGTACAAAGCAATTAGGCACGCAGAAGCAGAACCAGCTATTAAAGCATTTCTATGAAAAAAACAAGCCGATTCATATTTGGCTAGCACAATTTCGCTAACGGATCAAAACCTCTGTACTTTCTTTTTACCATAAAAAACATATAAAAGTACCTTCAAAAGTAACTTCAAAGTAATTCGCTACTTTTTTACGGTAACTAGTAATGTTCTCAATTACTTTCTAATTGAGTAATTTCTACTCTACTCAAAGTACCTTTGACGTCAATACTCAGGAACTTAACTTAATTACTTTTTTGAGTAACTTGTACATGTCTGCATACCACACATTCTCTTTCTGACATGGACCGTTGCCTTAAACGGTGGAGATGCGTTCCCACGGCTTGTAGCGAATCCAAGCTGATCCGCTAGAAGAATCTACTAGCTCTGCATTTCACCGACCATAAAGCAGTAATAATGAAGTCGAAACGCAACCCGGAACTCAGCACTACCTATGAGCACTACCTGGGGAAGTGGGCGCCAGCTCTACCTCAGCACTACCTGGGAAATGGGCGCCATTCATTGTTCTCGAAATGCTCGAGGCACGTGCCGCGCGCAGCTTCTGGGAAGAACATGGTGTATGAAATCTAGCTCAATGCTGCGCTGTGTCGCCATGATCTTCCCAAGGGCTGCACGTTGCGCGTACCTCTTACACCGACGCACCTAGCTCGGAGCACTTGGAATGAAATCTCGCGCTGCAGAACCCAGGATCCTGTGTTCAATCCCCACTCTGCCCGTCAAGATCTGGACGAGCATCGTACCGGCGTGCAGTCGTGTATCACTTCTGTGTGATTCACGTTAAAGGCCCCAGGCTAGCGGTTGTGCTGCACTGGCTAAATTTCTCATCTACAGCTGGGAGACAAGTCGCCCGTAGAGGAGGCTCAGTTCTAGGCTGTATAAGCATACATACATCTCTTTTTTTTTTTTAGCATATTTAAAAAAAGAGATGTGCAGTATGCTGTCAGCTAGAACTAATTTTCCTCTACCCCAGGCGGCTATCTCCCCCAACTATAGATGAAGAAATTTAGCCGAGGAGCACAACCATAGCCTGGAGACCGATGAATCACTCAAGAAGTGATACACGACTGCACGCCGAGCGATGCTCGTCCGAATCTGAACAGACAGAGTGGGATGAACCCAGGATCAGGTTCTGCATCGAATTTCACTACAAATGGCTAGGTGCGTCGGTGTAAGAGGCCGCGCTTGTGGGAAGATCATGGCGACGCAACTTGGCGATGAGAGCGTTTCATACACCATGTTCTTCCCAGAAACTGCGCGCGGCCCGCACAACTCGAGCATTTCGAAGGACAATAATCATTTCCCGGTGAGTCTTGAGGTAGTGCTGGCGCCCACTCCCCGATGCTCTAGAGCTAGTGCTGAGTTTCAACGCCATTGTACTGCTTTTTATGGTCGGTGAAATGCAGAATTGTGGTCTTCTAGCGGATCAGCTTGAATTCGCTAGAGCGTGGGGGCCTCATCTCCACCGTTTAAGTCGGGGGTCCATGTCAGAGAGAATGTGTGAGTATGCAACATGTACAAGTTACTCAAAAGTAATTAGGGTAAGTTCCTGATATTGATCAAGGTAGTAAGAGTAGAAGTACTCAATTAGAAAGTAATTGAGAATTACTAGTTGCAATAAAAAAGCAATAATTACTTTGAAGTTACTTTTGAAGAGCACTTATATGTTTTTTATGGTAAAAATTACCGGGGGATTTTGTTATTTCCGTTACAATGGCAGAGCAAATAGTCGGCTCTTTTTTTCAAAATAGAGTAAATAATAGTTTTTATTTTTCTTGTTTTGCTGTGTGATGTACTGCAAATCTGTCATTTGTACTTTGAGTTAACTTGATTTTATAGGCAGTATTTACTGTTTATACTGTTACTTAAAGTGCATCTTTTTTTTAATCGTAAATGAGAAGATCATAGACTTCACAATGATGTGTATTGGCCCGCACAATTCAGAGCAATAAAGAGTGACAGAGCAGATATGGCCTTTAGGTAGCCAAAACAATGTTTTAGAAACAGCAAAAGCTTAGTAAAACATGTTTCAGGTAAATAAAAGATTTTGGGGCAAAATAGGAAAATAAAAATATTCGTTTTAAGCACTGTACAACGAAACTTTTGTGTTGTGATGTGACGATGTGATGGAACTCATATTTTGCTCAGACTACATCCACAAATTGCAGTGCTACCAGACATTGCCAAAGCACTTTCGAAAAACCACTTGCCACCGTTTTATAGTTGAAGCGTCGCAGATATCGTCAAAATGACCAAACATAAAACAATAGTACAAGCGATCCCAATAATTCCTCAATCCCTTTTAATCTGTTGCATGCACGTGAATTGCTTCGGCAGGCACTTCATCGCGAAGCCTGAAACAACAACTGTCCCAATCGAAAACCAGAAACCATACCCACCAGCGCAAGTTGTGCACAAAACAACCTTCAATCCATTCCAGTAGCGCGTGCCCCTGCAAACCCTTCTATAGCTAGGTAAAATAAACACACAAAAATAAAGAACCTGAAGTGCATCAATGCAAGGCCAGCCTCAAAACGTTCTTAGAGCGCTGTACAGCATTGGGCTCGAGACACGCTGTGCGGGTTCCTTGTGCAGACATTACCTTTTTTTGCTTCAGCTGACTTCTCTTCATAACTTTCTGCGGCAAATTTTTCGCACCAGAGACTTCTCGAAATCACATAATATAGATAATCAATACTATGACCTTTTAGTTAAAAGATAATTTTGTTGTAACATTGATTCAAACAAGAACAGAAGGTCGCACGATGAGCTGCGGTGGTGCGCAGATTTCATTTTAGAAATTGCCATATCTGCGATGTGGGGACGGCATGTGTCAGCGCGACTCAGGTAGTGACAAAATATAATTTTCCCACGGCTCCTCAGCTCACAAGCGCCGCGCAAGCGCGTGGTTTCGACTCGCAGCATAGCGGCGGGCACGCCTCAGGCCTCAGCCACACCGCGTCCCTGAAATATTTGAAGAAGATGCTGGAACAGACCCACGAGACGACAGGCGCGAACGTAATGTGACGGCATGCAGGGCACACATGCCAGCGCGCCCATAACACACGCCTACTCAATTGCAGTAGCAAATTTGTTCAGTTTTGAAAGGCATTTATATTGGTCCCTTTGGCGCAGGCTAGTAGGAATGTAGCATGAGACCTTGGCGCAATTTAACGCTACAACACCCGTAATCACATAGTAAAGTAAGCAAGTACACGGGAATTACTATGTAAATAGAATATACTACAGGTAAGTATAAGCACTTTAACAGAATATTTCATAATGCCCTTTATTCTATATATTTTTTTTAATGCATTGCTCAAGGATATTCATGAATTTTGCAAATGGCAGCAAATATTATATAGTCAGCACTTGATGGCTAGTTACTCTCGCTGACAGCTGGCAACAATCACTAAAGGCACTTATTCCATCAGTCTTACAGCCGCCTTCACTCACTCAGAGAAATGACCAGATATTTTTGACGCGATTTTCACACGGCAATACCACCATATTTTCTAATTCGAAATTGGAGTAGAACTGCTCCTCGAAATGAAATACAAATTCAGAAAATTTACTTCAGTAAAGCTACAATTTTTACAAAAGGAAACAATACTTTGAATACCATGCATAGAGTACTTCAACACTGCTGACTATTATTTTTTATATAAAAACGTTGGGAAACCTACAGGTTTCTCGAACAATCTATGAACCTTTGAAGATACCATGTTGAGCTTTGGGAAGGAAGCGCAAAGATGCCTTTGCGTGCCCTTCAGCACGAGATTTTCAGTACAGCAAGATGAGTTTCAGAGCGGAGTGCTGCATTGTGCCCCTCATTGGTGGTATGCGTGTGTGCACCTCCTGTGAGTGGCAGTGTTTCTACGTTGGAAGAGCGAACTGCGAGCTCTTTCTTCGAGAGGGTCGAGTCTGAACTTCGGGACACGGAAAGGCAGCCGGTCTTCGGCGTCGCGCGGGCCCTTCGGCCTCTCTTGCGTCGTCGCTGTCCTCCCTCATGGCGATGTTGTTGGGGGGGGGGGGCCCGGATATCCCCACTACCGCCCATGCCTAACGTCTTCCAACATATCCTTTGTCAAGGAGATATTTGTTTCAGCCCTTTAAAATTCGAAGAAATTTGTAACTTGAGGATATTACTCAAAATAATTTAAACGCAATTACCGAAATAAAATGTAATTGAAGTTACTAGGCTTCTCGGAAAGTTAGAGCGGTAACTTAATTAAATCGTTAAAACTACGTACGTCAGTAAGGACGTAGTTATAGCATTTAACATTTCACCGAAGCGCCCTCATCTATAAACGATTAGGCCAATGCAAAGTTAACGCGATTATATAACCTTTTGACCGCAGCGCTCTCTCTAGACGTTGACAACTGTAACGACATCCACTGAGTTTCTACCCGCATCTCAAGGCCCCCTACTCGTCCCGCGGTCAACAGAGAATGAATGAATCCGTCGTCACCGAGTTCGAACAAGCCTTTCTTTTTATGTGAGCACGGACGCCGACGAACAGACGGACGGACAGTGAGCCAGACCTAATACTTCTATAAAACTCTTCTCAGATGCCACTCAGTAGTCGAACTGACGTTTTAGCAGACGCCGACTGCTCGAGCTTGAAGACGGTTCAGTGGAGTAATCGACTCCCGCGCCGCACAGAGGTAATCGTGCAGTGGGTCAAAATGAGTAAGATTTTGTGATAAACCGCCGCGGAGTGCAGTCACAAACGGCCGGAGAGGGCGGTGCTGCGGCCTAAATCAGGCTCGTTCGCGCAGGCCCATTTTCCTGCGTTATGCAACGTTGCGTTACGAAAGTCGCCCAGAGAATCTGTGCTTCGTAACGTGAGCAATTCAAAGGGCCTGGCCTGGCGCGACATTCTCAACACGAATGTTTCAGTGACGACGAGCTGGGACGTGGTGCAAATGACAATGAAAAATGACGGCGTATCAGTTGACTCTGTTCAACTTTTTACAGCACCCTCTTACGTGCATTCTGGAGACATTCGTCATCAGATACCGCTATAAACTCTCTCTTAGCCCTTATACCTTCAGGTGACGCTCTGATGGGGATATTGAACCAGCCTTTGTCTAAACCACCGATTCATAAATGGCGCTGTTCGCAAAACATCATTCACTCATGTGCTATGGACCGACAGCTCAGATGTGCCACGGTCAGATAATCGACATGTAACTGTAGACACCCCTATTTGATTTTTGTTGTACTTTGATTTGCACTTGAAATTTTCACCCGTTGCAATGGTACTCACTAGTGCAGATGGTAACCACGAACTTGACACCTTGACATCATCTCTGCTTTGGCAGCATTCATCGCTTGTTCTATCGCATGGAATTCGTTTCCGACAATTTGACGGCCATCTGAAATAGATTTTAAGCCAACACTGCTCTCAATCTTTGCTCTAGTTCCTTTAGATACAATTGGCTACTGGAGTCTTCCGTCATGGAATTAGAAGACTCCACCTTAATCATCTTCAGCGCTTGTACCACGACGCCTTCAGATTGAGTACAGCTAACAATGGACCACTATTAGTAGTAATAAGACAACCTTTCATTTCGCCCAGAAGTGGTCGGGGGATATTATAGGAGTCCTCTCAAAATCCTTGTAGACGCGGCCTAAATTTCTGCTTGGACTCCAGCGGCGTCCTCGGCCAGTCGGACGATGCCGTCGGTGCAGAAGGCTTTTCTTGGTTGTGATAGCTGTAGTAGCTTGGTGGGCGCGAGTCGAGCCGGCTGCATTCGCATGTGGCGGCGCTCTTGCGCCGCGCTGGCGGTCTCCCTGTGCTTGTCCGGATACTATCGGCTGAGCTGGACAGGACAGGTAAGGTGCTTATCTGTAGTAGCCGCCGCTCTACCGCTTGTCTTTAATCCCGGCAAGTAGCCGAAGGGTAGCGCATCTTTCGCTGGCGTAATAATCGAGGATGTCTCGGAACGTAACAATCTGTCTCTCTCACCAACAATTCGATGGAGAGATCCGGCGATTGCTCCGGCGAATGCAGATACATCATCGAAACTCGTGCCGGGGGCTGGCTGGAGTCAACTTCTGCCGCGTACTTCAGGATCACCCAGTACGCGAAACGCAACCAGCAGATCCATCAGCATGATAGCGAATCGCCATCCTGAATCGCTGACGAATCTGGCGTCTTGCAGCTTGAGTGTTAGGTGACTCTCGGCTATCCCGCTCTGTCGTCGGACACTGCAGCTCGCAACGATCTTCACTTTAGCTGTACGGCCGCTGACCATGGCATCCCTGTCCTCGCGGCGTCGCCCTCTCCATCTGAAGTAGTCTTCGAAGGTCGCAGTTTCTCGCCGTTCGTCATCACGTAATTGCGCAGTGCATGTGACGCGGCGGAATTCAGGATAATGCTCTCCCGGATTACCTCGGAACAATCCTCGTCGAACTGTCTTGTGATACCCAGATTTTTTCGAGGATGTGACGCCCGGTCGCGCTCTTCGATGGCCATTCGAGCTGAGACGTCCGTTGCGCACGCCTCGACGATCTCTTCCACGGTGTCGTGTAGACCCAGCGCCGCTAGCTTTTCGTTTGACGTAAGAGTCAAGGATGCTCGCTATCAACTATTGCCAAACAAGAAGGTATCCGCAATGTAATGCATTAGCGCAGAACGACGAAAAAATTTTACAGAGCAAAGAAACGGGCTATGACATGGCCTAGCATCTGCTAATAAAGCGTAAAACAGAAGGAACACGTATTTGTTTTATTAGAGCGCTAATAATGTTTCCTTCTTTTTTTTTGTAATTCTTATTTTTATTTTGCATTTATTCCCTCGCGTAAAATTTTCAATGGCAGATATTGCTGAGGAAGCAGGAGCATTCCTGAAGTGAAATGCGCGCGTGCAACTGTGGCGGCATGCTTGCGCCTAACTGCAGCAGGCACCTGTAACATTCACGTCATGTATTAGCCTGTGCCGAAGCGGGTCGTCACGGCATGCACCATGTGCTGCGTCTTACCGAATAGCTTCTGGATTCTCTTGCCGTCACAGGAATGGAGTCTGAATGAACCCGCCTAAAATGTCCAGAAACGTAATGCATAAATTCTGATGTTATCTGTGGGCCGAGAGCAGGCAAAAATAGACAGGAACCTTAGCGTCGAGCGTTCGGCTGGAAGTCGTGTTCAACCAACGCGTCAAAACGCTCCTGACTCAATTCAAATTGATACCCCATAAGTGATGACATCATAACATGGCGCTCCATTCAAACACGCCGTTGCAAGTGTTATTATAGACAAATGCATTGGTAAATCGTCGATAAAAAAAGTAGATTTGTCTTGGCAATAATATATTAATCATGAGACTTTTCTTATCCAGTACCATTAAGCGATGACAACTTCCCGTAATAAAAGCTGCGGCCAGTTTTACTAGCGTTTTAGCAGTTCAGTAATCTTTAAGGAGTATATTACCGCGTTGAATGAAGAATTTCTATTCTCAGGAATAATGGATTTTGGAAGCCCGAATAGACCCTTTCAGAGGTGGTCTGGCCACTTTTATTCTCATCATCGTGAAAATGGCGCCCATGTACTATACTAATGGCGGCAATATCTATTTTACTGACGAAGGAAGAAGTTGAAGATAAGCAAATGATTCGGAGTCTACCACGATGGTTTGGAATGACATAAGCAGAATTGGATACCGCCGTAAGCGTTTCTAACTCGCAGCCCTACGTCAATGTGTTTGTAGTACTGCCTTCAAGCAGCTCGATAGATAGAACTTAATCAAGGCTCTGTGATAGGTTGTGCTTGTTGTTCTAATTCTTTTCGCCATCATTACCGACTCGTGAAAGAACTGCTGTTTGCATTCTGTTACCAATGACTGCGAAGTAGTGACAAATACTGCGAGACACGGGATTCATTGCCATTAGTACGGTAAGTTGGGAACTGCCAATTTGAGTCACCAGATGTGAATTCGGAAAGTCATGCCCGTACTGAAAATCACGTGCTCGAGGAATGTGCGAACGCCTTTCCTGGGCTCGCTCGCAATATTTAGAGGTGAAACATTAGTAAATTGGCAATCGAAATGCGGCGGCAACGTGAGTGTGTCAGGTCAAAGTTCAGGTGCACGTTTTCATTGATTTCTGACGCTTTGGTGCTTCGAATGCACGTCTGCGTGATCAAGCGAACCCTCCATAACTATAAATATTCGCGAGATGGAAACGAATAACCAGCGAAAAAGAAATAGAGACTACAATTAGCGAACACATTAGGAAACAAAAAGGATGAGCGTCGGCAACGTATATGTATGCAATATCACCGGCAACTGAAAAACAGAAACATGAGCGGCGCTGGCACCATGCAATAGCGCGCGCCAATTCCATGGCAACCAGTGCTAGCATTCTCTGCCAGGCAATATATCACTCAGATCTGAATACAGATCCTCTGCCTAGCAGAAAAATCGGCATGCGCTACTGTCACCGCTCATCTGATCCATGAACGCTAGGCTTTCATCTACCCACCTGGCATCTACATTTGACCAAGAATGTTCTAGTAGTGACCAGAACTCGAACCTCCCCTTATCTTACACCCGCAGCAAATAGACTCAAATCTCTAGAGGCAGCAATGCTCACAGCCAGCTGAATCTTCAGTGCAAAATAAAACTGAAGAATCAATGGAATTTTTCTCATTGTGTGCAAGAGCAAGTACCGGAAATCCTGCATATAAAGTTTGGTCTCAGTCCATGTAGAAGTAAAATAATTGCTCCTTCACAATGCATGTCAACCTGTTAGCTTTGACACCATGTTCTAAATGAATTGCCTCTCGCTCTATACATAGGGTACTGGCATGTGTTTGTCCTCCTGGTAGCGGAACTTCTCGGCAACTACTACTGTATGCATATTCCCAGGCAATACACAGCTTGTCACTTGGCGCAATGTAAACGAGTGAGCAACTCATTAGACTTCGGTACTTTATCATAATAATAAACTCGTATAAGACCAACATCATTTCTGCTCGCGGCAAGCCTGAAACGCAGGCACTCCAGCTTTGCCATCTTCTACGCATAGAGTAAAACAATGCAGCAACAGGTACAATACAAAAGGAAGGATATGACGTCGCATGCAACCTATGTATTAACTTCGACCTATAGAGGCGCATACAACCTATCGAAATGGCTCTTGATGATGATCGTCGTAGAACAGCAGTACTTAGCTGGGTGGTTGCTATATACGAGCGGTATATGCGAGTCTTGCATATATTTTCGCCCGAGCGTGGTGGCAATACCTTTTGTGAGCAGATATCAGAGGCCTTGGTTCTCCTGCCGCGTACCTGTCGAATCCGCGACCGGCAAATCGATGCGTCAAAGAACGGGGATATTACAGGCCTATACTCCAAACAAATAGAGAGATCGAATCCTCTGGAAACATTCAATCTTGCGGGCGGCATGGCCCTCAGTCATTCTAATGCGCGTTCTGTTCGCACTGGAATGCCACCTTCGGGCGTCTTGAAAGGACCGTCGCCGTCTTCAGAGCCGAAGTAATTCGCGATGTCTGTCGTTGGATTTGAGAATCTAGACAGCTTTTCTGTTATCTACTGGACGTTTATTCCAAGTCCGATTTTGACCGATCACTCTTTAAACTGAATCCGATTCTCAACAATATTCTTGCCCTAGCAACGATTTGTTTAGATGAGCTCGGCACTTGCAGATCAGTATTGAGTGGAATGAGGATAACGAGGTGACGAAGTGTGGGCTACAGCCTGAACGATGATACGATGCATGCATGACATGCCGTGACAACACGCTATGCCGCAGCGCCGCACGCCTCCCTTTCTCCCTTTCGCACCGAAACCGACGCGGCAAAGACGGCAGGGTATCGGAAGGGGAAGTTTACCCAGGCTCAAATCAGGCCAACTGCATCGTCGTCTTATCGCAGGCCGCGTAACTGCGCGAATCTGAACCTCGCTGGGCATAATCTTAATATAGGGACTATGCATTAGCTTCGAAACCGCGAAAGTAATGTCGAGAACGCGTGCCTTTCTTCTTTGACGACAGACCCGAGCGCGCGCGCATGTAAGTGAGATATAAAACTATTCGATGAGGAGACAGGCGTCGGCAGAGAGAGAATAATATGATATGTTATCACAAGAAGAAGAAAAGGCAATGGTGTTTCATGTTGTAAACCGACTCTATTACAGAATTTCTTGAGCTCTCCCTTTAATGTAAGCTCGCAGTGTTTCGGTGGCATCTTGTGATTTTAATAAAGATTAGACTATGTCAGCCGAATTTAAAACGTCAACGTATTGGCAGATTAAACAGAACAGAGCAATCACGTTGACCTGTAACATATTCTGGGATCTGTCGAAACAAATATTTACCGCAGCGATTTTACTTTTTCATTTGATTTTACAGCATCTTTATGAGAAGAATGGTAGTTTTGACGTGCTTAACGCGATCTAACTTTAACCGTTCTCGATGACAAAAATCCTCTCTATTTTTTTTTTTTTTCAGTAGTGGCATATTATCCGTTCCGGTTGATTACGTCGAAAATGCGTTGTTATTGAATCAAACGAAAACAAAATGTGTATGTGTGAAGCCAATTACATCGATTTGCTCGCTTTTAGATTTATATATATGCGTGCCGGAAATCAAAAGTAATGTAATATTTGTGTGCATATTGTTTAATCCTAATATCGTCTGAAAGAATCGACGATATGAAACCGTTTATCAATGATATAAACAATTAAACTAACCGTCAAATCTCTTTTCTTGTGATAATCATGTTTCATTCTTTTTTTTTTTGAGTTTGTTTGCATTTACATTTTTGAGTTTTTTTTTTTTTCTGCAAGGGGGACGTTGTACGTTGTTGTTGTTCCCATACCACGTGTACCTTGTTCCCATACGTTGTTACCACACGTGTACGTTACCGTTACCACACCACACGTTACCTTTACCATACCTTGTACCATACCGTTACCGTTGTTGTTGTGTTCTGCATTGTTGTTGTTACCATACGTTGTTGTTGTTGTACCACGTTACGTTACCACGTTGTACGTTGTTGTACGTTGTTGTTGTTGTTGTACCATATACCACATTGTTGTTGTGCACCACGTGTACCGTACCGTTGTTCCCGTGATACCACATTGTTGTTGTTCTGCAGTGTCGTTGTACCGTTGTTGTTGTTGTACCGTTGTACCGTGTACCGTTACCACGTTGTTGTTGTACGTTGTTGTTGTACGTTGTTGTTGTTGTACGTTTGTAT
>JAZHYW010039391.1:0-13853 GCA_037355805.1 Ixodes ricinus | reverse complement strand
TCAAGTGTACTGGTTCAGTTACGTATTATCATTCAAGTCTGCTATCATTATCACCTCTTCATGTAAAAAGTAATTTTAATTTTCGAAGGAAAGTTATAGGTTAGAAAGTATTAATATAGATAAAACAAAAAGTAGGGAAAAGAGTGCTATTAGAACCTTAGTCTGAAGTTGCACGTGTAGTCAGATTGAATCTCGTTAGTGAAATTTTAAAAACGAGAACCATTCACTTTTTAATTTGCTGAACTGTTCTAGATATTTCTTCTAGGGGTATTAGATAGCGGCATCTGCATTTGTGTAAACTGTTCTTTATCTTATCGTCCTAACGTCACTGTTGTTCTATGTTTGAGCGTACAGCCGTCGCTTTAACGCTGTTAAAATATGTGTGTGTATGTGTTACATCACACGAACTAATGAACATTGTATAGCAATTTCGAGAATGAGACTTACAACTTTGCTTATTCTCAAGAAATAATTATCCCCCATATTTTTTGTTTTAATTATATTGTTGTGTAAAATATAACCTAGAGAATATGCTTAGAGATTTGGAATGTTATGGTGGAAAGTTGCAAAACTCTTCAAATGTGCTGTAGAACTACAGACACAAAATTTACAATTAATTTTTCTTAAATCAAATAACAACATAAACAGAACTGAGCTTTTCTCACTAGACATCCTTTTTATAACAAAGTTTTTCTTTCTTTTTTAGGCATGAAATTCCTTTAGGAATAATTATTAATAAGGCGTTGGTTCACATTATCTCTCTATTAACATTTATAGTTTATCCTGCATTTATAAAACCATCAAAAACTGCAAGAAGATATTCATATAAAAACAAAAAAACGCAAGCTGCTGCAACCTCGACGGCAGCGCACGCTTTTTAAGTACAATTCTTTTCCTTCACCTCTGTGCTGCGACGTTGTAACATCACGAAACCACAGCTTGTCGAAGTTTGGGTTCTTCCACAGAACTCAGAAATATCGAAATTTCGCTCCATCCTGCGACCATATATTGCCTCAATTTATGAATAACACGCGGAAACCAAACAGTTCCATATAAACAAGCACCGTCTTAACAGGCAAACATATTCCTCTCACGTATCACCCAACACCGCCTTGTTTTCTTCCGTAAAATCATACACAATTTGTTCTAGTATACTTTTTTCTTCATCGCGTGAATGTTTGGAAGTAAGCACATGGATGATGCTACTTCCGCTGACCTCAATATCGATGAGGCCGCTGCGGAGTGCATGATCAAGAAGCACCGGAGAACAAAAAGCGGCCAAAGCAGGACGGCGGGCTTGCGGCGAAGCCTCGTTGGGAAATCCAGGGAGCGAAACGTTCGCACGTTGCGCGGGCGTGACTCGATACAGAGTGCGACGACAGACAGTTTGACCTGCGCCACGTTCACACTTCTCTCCAAGGAGAGCCCGGGTTGCCGTTTTGTCAATTTCAAATATCAGCTCTTCTAGTTGCACCTGTTTGCTCTTTTTGTTCAAAAGACAACAGAATGGGCAATGTGGGACCTCAAGCTTTTCGGGATAGCATCGTTTCCATGTGTTGTTGGGACCATCACCGTAAAGACTAAGCGTATTGCTGAAGCGTCGATTTCTGAGGACCGTTCAATCGTTGGCACGGTTTTCACTTCTTCGCCTTTCCAGGCACCTCTTTCAGAATCTGTTTCCTTTGGCCGTTGAATGTTAGGTTTCGGGTATTATTGTAAGAAATCTATTGTGGAAAGGACCTGGTGAATGTTTTTTAATGCACAACGAGGACCGATAATTTTACATCAAGGATGTTTCAGTACCACTTTATTAGATGAAATCAATCACGTGTTTAACAGGACTAATTGCAAAAGTTTGTCACTTAGTCATGCAAATTAATAATATAATTTTTAAGATGATGATATGTACAATATAATGTAGTTTCATTTTGGAGTACACTTGCTGCTTCTGTGATTGGTTTTTGTGATTTGTGTGTTTCAACCTAACAAAACTTCAACACGTTTTGGTTTTCTTTTTGCTTGCACAAAAGATAGCAACTAATTCAGTTCCTTCACGTACCCAAAAACAACTATCTGTGCTGCTTTAAATACCCCAATCAATTAAATAAGCCAACACGTGTCAACCCACAGTAACATTTTGGTAGCTTAATAGGACACGAAAACATTTCATTTATTAATCCTGGAAACCGTAGACGTTCGCTCATGTAATTCAGTTTCATCGTATGCGAAGTAGCTTATCGCTTGTTACAGAAGAATAAACAAAAATGACGGACAAGGACGGACATCTTTCGTTGCCCGATAAGGTTGTCCGATAAGGCTATCGCGTTCCAGTCTTAAAGGCGAAGCTTTAGCGTCTACGAAGTTTTATACTCATCTGTCTTTACATGAAGAATTTTTTCTGTAACAAGTTATAAAAACCAACGCGCTCACGTTCAACTAAAGCTTATCGCTGACGGCTAAGAGTTTCGACACACGCAACTACAATTCTGTTTTGGATAAAGCGTGTTTATTATATTACAAAACTCCAGTGAGCGTCCCTGTGCCGTTCAAAACGTTAGCTCCTTTGTTCTTAAATGGGGTTACGAGGACGGCGTTCCCTAACGATGATCAGAATTTAAAATGACGTTCTCTCACTGACATGTTGGTAGATTATTAATAGCGCAAAAATAGGGGTAGAATACAACCTTTTTTTTGTTTTTTCCCATACTGAACAATTATTTTCACGAAGTTTCTCAGTTGTTACAATGCCTGTCTTTACATGAGCTCACGTTATATTACCGCGATAGCATGAAACAGTTCTTGTCACCAAAAAGCCGGCTTCGGTGGTGTAACAGAAAATCCGTATGGGTCGATACGGTGATGACGTCATAGCCACATGACCTCGCGCAGGAATGTCAAACAACCCACAACCCACATGTGAAACGAAAGTGATTAAAACATGACATGCCGTGCGTATGAAAGGTCGCCGCATGTATCAAATGATTTCACTATATGAGGTAACTCATTGGCCTCAAAGAAAAATTTGAAGAATTTGAGGCGGGATTCGAACCATGACCCTTCGGTTGCGAGCCAGAAATGCTACTGAAGGGGCCACTCAAGGTACTCTTGCACGGTGAATGAGAAGCCGATGCGAACGGTTGCCCGATAAGGCTATCGCGTTCCAGTCTTAAAGGCGAAGCTTTAGCGTCCTCGAAGTTTTATACTATATCTGAAACCCTGGACCTGAAACGTTTTTTGGTGCCATAATCTCTGGCCAACAACAGACTCATTCAAACGATTATTTTACACTTTTTTAGTAAGATCTAAGGTAGAATACTCTACCTCGTTATGAGTCCTCTTATCAATCATACATATTTAACGATCTAGATGCGGTTCAAAATAGGGCTCTTGTTTTAATTTGTTGTAGCTTCTTTCCATATACCAGTATATCAGTCTTACTGCAGTCAGCTAATATAGACACACCTTCTCTCTGCCGCTGTGTGTCCCGTCTCTCTCTCTTCATCACAACTTTAATCACAATATCCGCCACAGAGAGCCTCCACTGTCCCCTCCTCACCATGTTTCTTTATAAATAATACTAATATATTTTCGCAGTCACTACGTTCTTCCTTTCTACCCTGTAAAGATTTTAGAGTTTTCGCAACATGTTCATGTTGTAACGGTTTTTAATGTGTTATACGCACATTCCCTTCGATAATACCCATTCGGGTCTTTAAGAAAAATCAAGAATGTTGCTGATGATGGTTAAAGGACACCTGCAAAGGAGAATTTTTTTTAACAGCCTAGATGAAAAACAATCATCAAACAAAATTTACAAAAAAAACATTTTTGGAGCTATATTAACGGTGCGAAACGAATTTGGAGTGGGCGCCCGCGGGAACTCCTGTAAAAGTGGCAACTAGCAGTCACGTGACTGGCCACTATAGTCACGTGGTGCGTGAGCTTTCAGGGGCTTCATATGGGCTCTGAAAGTTACTTATTAATCTTCGTTTAAATTACAACAAAAAAACATAGATTAATGAGTAACTTCAGCCTAAAGGAAGCTCCTAAAAATGCGCAAGTACCACGTGATAGACCTGTGCGCCGGTCAGAAATTGACGGCGGCGGCGCGCGGAGTGTGTTTTGCCGGCGGCGACGGCGGCGTTGGCGGCGTGGAGAAACGCGTTCATCCGGCGGCACGCCACGCTCAGCGTGCAGCGGCGGCGTGACTTTGCGGCTGCGGTGGCGCAGCGCGGCGGCGCACAGGCCTACCACATGACCAGTGGCGGCTCCCACGGGCGCAAGCTAGAAATTCGTTTCGCACCGTAAAAAATTTTGTTTCTGTTTTGTTATTTGTAAATTCATTTTATAACATTCTTTTATTGTTCAGGCTGTTAAAAAAGAAGATTCTCTTTGCATGTGTTTTTTAAGAGAATAATGGTTTTCGGGTTGGATTTATTGCCTTTCGCTCCCCCGGCCGCGATGCTAGCTATCTGTGCATACAATTAAGTTAGAGCTTCGTTAACCTTGCTTTCCAACAGGAGAGTAAACGAAATTCGATAGCTAAGCAGAGGTCAAGAGGTCAGTTACATCTTATCCGGACCCAGGCAAAACTCTTCTATTCGCTCGCATTGACCATTTCACAAGCGAAGCTTGCTTTCCCGAATGGGTTGTTTTTATCTTTGTATTTGTCCAAAAGGTAGAAGATGGCGAAGCGAGAGAGGTCTGACATCTGGCAACCGTTACTTTGCCGGCCCAGTCATGAATATTCGAGCGCCGTACCCGTTCCCGCTCATATCCCCGTACACGCAACGAATGAAAGCTGCGAAGGTCTCGCGGTGATCGCGATCCCGCGAGAGCGTTGCGAGAAAACTTTCGTTTGTCGGTGTTTGGTGAGCGAACCCTCTTCGCTCGGTGTGCCTCTTGGATCCGAGCCCGAATGTATGTTTCATGCACGCAGGCAGATAAGTCGGCCAGTTCATTTCAGGGACTCATGTTTTTAGTTTGGAAGCGAAGGAAATAATCTGTAATTTCAGCGTTAAAAACAAGCATAGTATATAGCACTATTAAAACATAAGTGGATTAAGTTGCTTCATGTTAAACATTATTGTGTGAACGATGGAAGGAAACATACCTAATGTGTTAACAATAGCATGAACAAAAATAATTTTGTTTAAATAAGTAAACTTTCAATATGAGTTTTAAGCTCAACTTTATTGTATTAATTTTAGCATAAAGTTTAATTTACTACTCTTGAAGACATAGAACAAACATTTATTGGATGCCAAGGTAACTTCCAATTGTTATCCCTCAATATTTATATAGGTTGCTAAACGTTGTGTAAATGCAGTAACATGTCCCATACAATTCTACTTCTAAAGCTGCCATGATATCGTAATAAATATAAAGTATTTTTTCCGCAAAAAATGGAAGGCGTGTATACAATATTAAAAAAAACTAGGTACCTTGGCAGCGTAGGCCAACTGTTAACTCTTCATTCGTGTGGAGTCAACGCATTTTCTATATTCAAAGAACACTCCTCACTTTGCGTTTAACACAAACGTTTTTAAAATCTCCTAAATATCCGCGTTTCATTTATTTACTTTTAAATCCAGCTTGCTTTAATAATTTCAGACAAGCTTTCACATGTATTTGTTTCTTTGATAATTTGTCTAACCACCGCGTATCAATAGCTATAATTTACAAAACTAAACCTCCACTACCAGAGGGAGACAATCAAGTATGCAATTGTTCTGCGTGAAACCGCACATCTACAAAAGTTCGACACACTAGATAGAACCCGTTCAGACCATGGTCACAGACAAGTCCAGAAAAAAGCAGGGTGTGGTTTATTAGGTTTACACTTTTCGTTGTGATTGGTTCTCCTGTAATTTTTTCGGCAAATGCCGCAATCTTATTGGTTGATGAGCGGTAATAAGATGTACGGGACTGGCCACGCCTAGTCTTCGTGAGCAGTCAGTGACTCTATTTTAAATCAAAGCATAAACACTTACGGATCCTAATCAAAGCGAATGCAGGTCTTTGTTAGTCCCCGACACTGATACCAATAAGAGCTTCTCCTGTTGCACGTGTGAGCGATTGCGTTGCTGATTAAAGCTCACTTGGAAATGAAGCCTGCTTCGGAGTATTTTGTTCCCGTATAATCGAGAGTAATTTGATGAATCTCTTCAATAGGATCACGTTATTAATTAAAAAGCCCAGAAAGACCTCTCGATTGTCGTTGTTTTTTACACTTATTGGAAGCCAAAATTAATTAGCTTCCGTAACTATGGCCTTATCTACTCACAACTCTTGTTTCGGAAGGGCGCGGTGAATAGCGAACGTTGGCGCTCCAGGAAAAGACGAGAAGAACGATTTTAGTTTCATCAGAAGTGCACCGGATATTTTTCGCTGTCACGAGGTTTCTCGTGTTACGGCGCGGTTCAACATGGAATCAAGAATTTTGTTGTCAACGTCTTGCGAAAAAAGCAATACAGATGTTACCATCTAATATTTTCTGCAATAATTGTCAAGTGCCTTTTCATCTTTTTTTTCGTAATTCCGGCAACTAGCTCTTAATGTGCGCTTAAACTACACCGATAATGATGAAGACGGTTGTGATAAAAAAAATAGCAGCACTAAAATTTTGACAGCTTCAGTTACGTCTTCATTTGTAGCCCCAGGACAAGGCCTAACCTTAACCTATTATTCGTAATATTCGAATGATATTGAAGATTATGGAACACCTTAACAAATTCTGTACATCTGGCACGTGGTGAGGCCATCTTGGAAAATATTTGCTTACAAGCGAACTAAAAGTCACTTGTTCTCAGCAAAACTGGAAACAATAATACGCCGCAGATTATACTTAGACGTTTCGCAATAGTCGACAACCATCGTTATTTTTTATTCATTTTGTTATTCAATATGTTAATTCTCAGCACGTTTGGTGTTACCTCAAGTCAAAAATTAATATATGTTACTTTGTTTCTTCAGTTGGCTTTCCAATGTTCTTCTCAGCGTTCCACTTACGTTTTCGATTAAGGCAGATGCCATAATTTCTCAATACATTGAGATCCCTCATTGTGGGTAAAAATCGCCGATAGATCGCAGATGAGAGTGTATATTTTGAATGCAGTAGAAATGCATTCCCCCTCTACAATAAAACGACGGTTTATCAGATGATTGGAGATGCTCTATAGACAGAATAAAGTGCATCTTTTAGTATGGCCAATATACAAAATCATTCTAGCCAATCCGTAGCAGATTATAAAATCAAGTGGTTTTTATCAGATGCGTTTTGTTCATTATTTTAGAAAACCCTTGTTCATTTGTTTTGAACTGCTTCCTATTGCCGCGCCCGCGGAGTTCGTCAAAACGGCGAGGCGCTTAACTGCCACGTAGATGGCCGGGGTTCGAATCCGCACCGCGTTTTTTTAAATTTATGTAAGTAGAAGGTTTTAGAGCGTTGGAGGGCTGTGTAGCTTGTTCATGCTCAGAATGTTTACATCCAGAACGCAAAGGTAAATTAGTTTAGACTCCCAAGGAACGCTCAAAATCAGCCGCAAAAGCGTCGTACAGAGTCAGTCTCGCCAAAGGCTTGATCTCGCTGTTATGCCGCCATCGACGCCTGCAACGGTAGCTTTCTTTTTTTCGGCACAAATAAACCTCTATAAACATTTAGTTTCCTTCATCCATTTGTCGCTTCTTAAATTATCATTCGTGTCTCTATATACATATATTCAATAAAAATATAAATTACTATATTTCCATATATGCATGCATTGTTAATTTTAAATACCGTGATGCAACCGACAGTTCATTGTAAAAAAATAAAGGCAGGAGTAAAGTAACTGATGTACTATACACAAAACAATAAACAAATAATTAGCCTAGGTAGCATGGGGCCAACGGGGGCTCGTATCTCTCGCGCCAACGCGGTGTCTTCAGTGTTGTAGCACCAAAGTAAACGGTCATCAAACCAGAGCTGTCTTGTCTGCCTTCGTCACAGCATATATAACTTCTCGACCAAGGAACGTTCTCCAAGCGTATTTATTCATATGCGCTATGCAGTACTATAAACACTAACTGCTAAACATATTACGTGTCAGATATAGAATATAAAATATATTACACGAAAAATGAACTTCATATCCCATTGAATTATCTTGTGAAAACATGAGCCATAGGCTAGTTGTCAGCTACCTTTTATTACTTATTTTTTTGATATCCAATCGAACAGCCGGAAGCTAACTGCAGTCAAAACATTTTAAGATTGAGTTTTTCTTTATATAGTGTTTTAATATTTCATTGCTCTCTTTCTTAGTTTAAGTCTTCACAGGGCTTCACAATCAATCTTTCCAGATAGCCCACTACACCAGATTGAGTCACCGCCCCAACTGAAATTCCTTCAGACCGTGCAAAAAGAAGTTGAGCGCGCTTTTGCTGTAAACATACGTTACGTAAATATCGTACTTGGGTTCTTCCAATGGCGTCCGCAAACAACCATGTGCTTGCGAGATAAATTTTACGACGCTTCCCCAAGCCTATCAGTCTAAAGCGCGCTTTAAAGTTTGCCTGTCTTTTATAGATTTTTCGTGCGCGAGAGTGTGTTCAAACGCGTGTTCGTGCGCACGTTTGTGTGTTTGCTTGTGTGAGTTTGTTTGCATGTTGCGTGTAGTGTCGTTTCCTCAAATTCCTTGCTGATTCCCAAATTAAACGAGTAAGATATTCGCGAACGCGACTAAAACGAAGTCTTAATAAGAAAAAGTGAATTGCTTAGAGCAAACTTCCTTTTTTACAGAGGCTGAAGAAGGGTTAAGAAATTTGTGCTACGTCCGAAGTAGAGTATTAGAAGTGAAAGGCGAGAACCAGAAAGACGGAAATAAAAAAAAAATAGTGTCAACATAGCAAAACAAAAATAGCCCATCACGTTACGTCGTTTGCGCTGCCGAGCCTGCATCGTTTATGCAGGCGAGCCTACAGATACTGAAACGAAATGTTTGTATAGTTCCGCAAGATGTAAAGTTTAATTTTATAGAAGCCGTTTATAAACTCAGGAAATCTGGTTCCAAATGTACAAAGTTCAAATCAAGCGAAAAAAAATATTATCTCAGATATCACTATAACATTTAAAACAAAACAGGTTAAGCATAATCACAATGAACGTATTCTGTCATCTACAAAAAAATAAAAAAATAAACAACTCAAAGTTACAACGAGGGTTGTAGAACGAATGTAGTGGCCTATCAAATGGAGGAGGTGTGTGTAAAAAGTATCTTAGTAATAAAACTAAATCTTCCCGATTGAGGGGGAATCGAAGCTGGCCTTTATGCCAAAACTGTCTTTTATCTTCGGTCGAAAATACATTTACGGCGTAGTACAGCTTAAATGGAGCAGCAAACTGTGTTTCCGTTGCCATTGAATTTGAAAATCGAAAATGCGGCAATCCAGTTTCGTAAAACATAAAATCAAAATAGAGCTTAAGGTAGTCGCACCTTGCATGGTTTGTGTTTTGTTATTTAAATATTTGAGTCATTTAGAGTGTCTGTTCTTCATCTGTTTTGTAGAAGAAGGAGAACATATATCCGCTCTTGTTCTGTTAGAAACAGGGCAAAGAGAAATAATCTAGTTTGAAAGCAGAAAACACTAAATATATTAGATCACATTCGTGTTAGGTCCGCTTTTTTAAATTTAAATTAATTCGGTTTAGAACACTGTATTTCTAAAAATGGGAGTCCTTATTATTATACGTATTTTGTAAACATTAAACAATTATTGACCAATATGTCAGACCATTAAATGAATGCGTAAGAACCTATTTCTGTAAATTAATTTTTTTAAAGAATAGCTCACTTAACAAAAATGTTAGAACAAAAGCCAGCTTGATATTTTTAGCAGTAAAAATGCCTTATTTGCCTTTTCTCGCGTTTTTATTTGATTATAATAGCACATTACTTAGCAAACCAATGAGGTAGAAGGTAGAAATGAAGATCGACGATCTTTCTTGCTGAAAAGAACAACCCCATATTTGTTCTTGTCAACATTCTGTAAATATTTCTTGCTTTCTTACTCTTTTATCTGTGAGGAAGGTTTGCTCTAAATCATCATATTAAACACGGTGTGATTCAAATTACTATTTAAATTATAATATAAATCACAATATCCGCATGACTTTATTCTCCACCCTGGTTTCGTGCGACGTTCTGACTTTAAAACAAGATATAAGAGTCTAGATAGCCTTTACAAACATTAAGATAATTATTGTGCGTCTCGTTTTATAAAAAAGATTGCTCGCAACTTTTAGTTTAACTGACGCAAAGCTCAAGAGTTTGAGGCACGATTTTTTATGACCGGTTTTACTTTTTTCAGATATTTGTTCAAGTACATAAATCATAAGCCACATATTTTTGTTTTTTATGCATCACTGGAAACAAACGAAATTTTTCCTGAAAGAACAGTTACGGCGCAGGCGAGCTGGTGTAGGTTTACCATTTTGTTATGACCACCTGAGACTGGTGTAAAAAACACATTACGACGTCTCAATTTTGAAGATGACTATACAGCTGCCCGACGGCATTTTTCTTGTCCTACCACGGCGGAATCAAGAGAGTTCAGGTATATCTCCGCCAAATCTGGTGCCACCGGTGAACCTATACAGACTCCATCTTTCTGCACAAACATTTTCCCCATCGCATTCAACCACCGTTGAACGAAGATACAAATCCTACACCGTCAGGAAACCATCTACCGAAATGCCCAAACCTGACTAAAATCTTACGAGATTACGCTTAAGGGCCTCTTTTACTCGCTTCATCAGTCTGTTCTTCTCCAACGAAAATAAAGGTATTTTAGGTCCATAGAAAATAACGAGCACTTCCTGCCATGACCGACCTCCAACATGTCAGTTAATTCGTTTGAGTTTCTCAGTGAGAGCGAATCTTCAAGCCTTACATACTCTAACCCTTGTTGCAGGAATTTAGACACAACCTTCTGCCAAGTTCCTTTCTCATTTATCACTTGTGCAGAAAGGAAGCTCAGGTTTATGGTCTTTTAGAAAAACTTCAGGCTCAATGTTGAGTGTTTTGAGCTCACTATCCTCTCTGCCGTCCCTTCAATTTCTCCTCCCTAAGAACCCCGCGAATTTCTTTTCTCATATTTCCAATATTCCCTGTCCATTCCTCAAACAGGGAATCCAACGCCTCCTTTGCCTTCTTCCGGAAAACCGACTTGGGTAAGATTGCAAACTTCCCAGTTTTGTCCGTCTGCAACACCTCTAGCGATTTACATTCCAACTCGCTTTTTACCGCCTTTACTTCACTAAAGTTCCTTCCCTTCGTTGGGTAATCCCTGCCCAAGACAATTTCCGTTCGGCCAATTGCTTGATCAACGAAAAGCTGCCTTCTCATCCTGAGTGACAACATTCGCGACTGACTGTATCGACTCGAACACGTCCAACCTCGACAGGTTTACATATAAACAAAACTTCGGCCCTGTGCCTAAAAATTCTTTAGTCTTCCGGGATACCGCTTCCTTACATGGGTATACAAGGGACGTGTGGGGTACATCAAGATAGCTGTTTTCATGGGGAACTCCTTGATAAATCTGACTAACAAGATTTCCATCCACTAGTCTTTCATCCATTCTCCCGCACCGCGCTTAATTTCTGACACTGTCCAAAACATGATTTCGCTTTACGCACCAAATCCGGTCGAAGTGGGTCCTCCTGATGTCGTTCCAGTTCCGGAAGTCCCCATGTTGCCAGAAGTCTTTCCCAGCAGCAAAAACCACAGCTCCGTCGCTTGCGTTGCGAACGTCCTGGATTCTCTGACTTGCACCGTCCCTCGTAGGTCTTCGATATCTTCTTCTTGATGGACCAAGAGACCGCCGATGCTGACAAATGCTTGAAAAGTTCCGGGTCATACGTACCTCTTCCGTAAGCATATGCCGAAAAACGCCACTTCGAGCCTCCAGTTCCCGCAAGGCGACGTCCCAACTTGTCCAGGACCGTGACAGCTTCCAGTAGTAGAGCGGTTGGTGGCGATGAAGGAATCGAAGATGCGCAAGAGAAAGGGTTGACTAAGCATGCCTCAGGTTACGATTAATGAAAAAACAGTTAAGGCGCAGGCGAGCTGGTGTAGGTCTACCATTTTGTTAGATCCACCTGAGACTGGGTGGAAGAAACGACGACGACGTCGCTGTGTTTCTTAAACCCAGTCTCAGGTGGTCTAACAAAATGGGAAGTTTTCCTCTCACCTATAGAGCTCTAAACGTGGGTTTTCAAAGCTTAATGCGACTCCAAAATTGGTACATGACAACGCGTCTACGTTTGGTGTGTTTTATTGAAGCTTCATATATCCATCTCAATATCCTTTCAGATTACTGAAAATAAGTGAAACACCGGCGTTTGTCTTCAGTAACCGTTTTTACATTCGCCAGTGGGAATCGATTTGAAAGTTGATGTTTTATAAGAACGGAAATTCGACCGAAACATAACAAACGTGTTTTGAAGCCATATTGCGAAGACCCACAAAGCTACTCCAAAATATTTTTCTTCTTTTTAATGTTTTTACTTTCCTTAATCTTTGTTTAAAACGGTTATATAAAAAAATTACCCATGTTCCGGTGTCCACACCTGTCAATGCTTGGAAGCACGTATTAGCAGACCATAAACAAGGAAATTGTTTTCTCGTTTTGATTCAGCGCTCTCGGACAGAATAAGATTTCCCGCAGGTGAAGCCATATGGTGGTTTTACGAAAACACGTCTCACGTTGACAACAGGTTACCTAAGCGTGATTGTTGTGGATCGTCTCAAAATGTCTTCTGTTTCCAAACAAAAAACCGAAAGGGAAATGTGCATTTTCTCTTCGGTAAAAGACAAAACGGCAATACGTAACGAACAGATTCATTCTACGTAGACAATGGATTTAATTTTAATTATAACATATTTTTATAGGAGATAAGAGATTTAGACAATAGCTTGCTTCACCATGTATGTATTTATCCGGCTCGGCGGATATTGCTCAACGAGGGGACAACCGCCGCAGTAAATTGGCTAATTACCTTAGCAACAACGGTGATACATTTTTTAGAATTGTTCGAAATATCTTTGGTCCTGTTTGAATACTACTGTGCTGACAGCAATTCACTAACAGAGGCCTCGCCAATTTAAGTTTACGACCAGGGTAACGGTTTCTGAGAGATTCCTTATTCCGTTTTTAGCGTATATCTTGTCCTGCTGTAAAACCGAAAACGCCGTAGTCCTGCGCAGTGGCCTTGGGAAGCGTAGGCGTATTTCATGTGACACACGTGTCAATATTTCGGCCGACGTGATTTTGGTGGTACGCCGGCGACAAAAGCGGGCGTGACTGGAGCGCTACGTCACTATTTTCAGGAGTCGTGGTGGGCGGGGCCTGCCGACGAGTCGTTACACGCTGCAACCTTTAAATCGGGCAAAAAAATCAAAAGCAGATTAATTGTTTTTAAAAAACGTATTACTTTTTTTCATTTGAACTCAGGACTCTAATAGCTATTTTCCATCGATCTTCAAATTCTGCTAATGCTTACCCCTAAACAAAATTAAAGGTCGTTGAACTAAATTTGAGTTAATTAGTCAACTGACCCTGACAATTTATTTTCTCGTCCAGTGTCCGCCGAGCCTATTTTTCAAGTGAATGGCGAAGAAGGCACTCATCCGAACTCTCATTCCTTTTAGATATGTTCAAAGTAGGATAAATAGTGTGTCTACGAGTTTACAAGAGAAAAAAAAGACGGATTCAACGTCAGTCTTGCACGCAGTGTTTTCGCTTCATATCCATTGTAGACGCATTTCATTTCTCACCTACGCACTCGATCCCTCCTGTTTTTAGTTGTG